>QTSX02003845.1:0-80734 GCA_014839935.2 Entomophthora muscae | reverse complement strand
TCCCAATTCAGAGCCAGTCTCATTTTAAAAGGCAAAAGCAAAAGATAGGAATTTGTCCTCAAAATAACCCAACAAAGGCAAAATTGAAACAATGTGAATGCCGGCATTCACAACACAGCTGGTCCCTGGCTATGAACCAGGACACACAACCGGGACTGGTGAACAGGATCTCATGCTAATATCTCATTCAAGCTGTAATCCTTGTATTCAGGCTTCAATGGGTATTCTGTAAAATAGACATGAACAAATGGAGCACCTGGCAGATAATAAGTACCTGGTGAGATGGCAGGAGAATCAGATGATTTTTGGGTTAACTTGTAAAGTCACTCCCCCCTTTAGCCCTGGATAGGACAATCTTCCTGCACCACACAAAGAAATCTTCTCAGAAGCCAGCTAAGCCCCTTAATTCCTTTGAGGATTTAGCCCATACAATTGATGAGAGATTTGTGTTGGCATACCATTCCCAGGTATTAAATACTGCTGTGATGAACTCAGGTCCCACTTACAAAGAATCTCTGATTAATTTAGACTATTTTTTGGCTTGGGCCCGTCCACACTTTAAATTAATTAAGTCTAAGCATTCAGGTTGTGCTACTGCCAATTATTTAAATGCCAATCCAACTGGATCAAATGCTGATTTAATTCACTCCAGCAATGCCAGCCAATCAGAGTTAAAGCCGGAATTAATTAGAAACCCTCCAACCCTTTGGATCCCCCTCTGCAAAATTTCTCTGCAAGCCAATCAAGTTCCAGCCCTGAGACAGGTGACCCTTGAATTCAAATTCCACCCTTAAAGCAAGACAGGGGACTGAAAGTCCCCTGCTGTTCATTCTTTCAAAATAAAGTTCATACTTTCAAATCACGTTTTTGGTTATTCTGGGCCTTTATTTTGGGGTTCTTTTTGTTTCCTAAAACTGTTAGTAAAACTATTAACTATCCCCTATCCTTGTTATTGTCCCTGGGTTTACGGCACCTGTTTAAAAGCATCTAGAAGAAAAGTTAGTATTGACTTATACACTTACCTCTCCTGCTTTTGAAAATCAAGTTTGAACTCTAAACAAGCTATTAAATATCCTATAATTACCTACTTTAAGTTTGGTTTTGTGTCCTGCCTACTTTGTTGTCTTTGCCTGGTCATATACGCTCTCAAACAACTCTTCCCACTCTTTTATTAAGTGTATAGTTCACAGTTGCTGTTCTCTCAATTTCAGGTCTGTTCTGAGGGTCCCCAGTTGTCATGTTTTCCTTTTCCTTTGTTCTGTTCTAGAAAAGTTTGCATAATAATTATTTTGCTTTATTTCTCCTTTCAGTGCAAAAATTTTGGTTTCTTTCTTCAAATTTGTGGCTTTTACCCTGGATTCTGCCTTGATTTTGATTTGGACCACTTCTCCAGACCTTTGGAGTTGCATTTCCCATTCATTCTACCATGTGAGGGCCAACCCCAATCAATTCATGCAGGTGTTTAATGATATCTCTGGGCACACACAGAACATTCTAACTGCCAGTTAAAATGTAGTAAATATTCTCACCTGTGATGACCTCAAATATTCTGCTCTCAATTCTGCCCCCTTGGTGTTCCCTAGCTTGAGCTCCCCAATGCTTCCTCTCCCTGTGGTTCAGGCCGTTCAGGCCCAAGAGGGAGAGTTTGAAGGTTGAAGAGCGTCTCCCAAGCGCACTACTTGGCTACTTGGTGGGATGATCTTGATGGGCCTGGATTCTTACTTTCCCTGATTATCTGCTGTGTCCTCTCTTTGGACGCCACTTTGAGCGGCCATACCAGTCCTGCACTGGATGGTGTCCTGATGGATCCTTCCCCCAGGATGGGAGCCAAACTTAGTTAGTTTAGCCCCCCTCTCTTACATAACTGGCAGATGACAAGGTTAAAATATAGCAAAAATTGAGAAAACTGATATTTCATAGCCTTTATGTAAAAAACAACAATGTGGTTTGATCTTGGCCTTGCGGGTACTTATACTGTGCTGCCAGGATTTGTTTTCTGATTGGGTTTATTGTGCTTGGGTGGGTTGGCATTGGGAATCTTAGATGGTGGGGTGGTGTTTGGCACTGGAGGGTTGCCACTTATCACTTTGGGATAAGAAGGCTTCAAATCCTTCTGTTTGGCAACTCAGGTGTTGGGCAGGCATTCAGTTTCAGTGCTGCTTCCTGAGATTTGGGGGAGTGTGGAGCAACTCTCACTAGGAGATTTGTGCATTTTGCTAAGCAAACCTCTGGTGTCAAGTGTTGGCACCTCAGGAAAACTTCTAGCATCTTGCACTGGCAGTTTGCTCTTAAAACCCTGCAGCGTAGTTAAGGATTTTGGGTCCTGGAAGGTTGACATCAACTTTATCAATAGGTTGTAGGCTATCAGGTTCCCAGTCTTTGAAACTAGAAGTCTGCAAAGAGTTTTGTTCAGGTTTTGACACTGGTTTCAACTTTGGTATTCAGGTACGTCCAAATTTCTATTCCTGACAGCAGTAGCTAATTGGGAATTTAAGGCCAAAAGTTATGTGATGAAAATAGTGTAAAAATGCTTTCAAATTGGTGAGACAACAACAAGAAACTCAATCAAACATTAGCAAATCTAGAGACAAACTCTCCAAGTTTTGAAACAAGATTACTAAAACAAAAAAGACTCAATTTAAACCTTAATGTCAGGATTGACAGTTTTCTTCCCCTTGAAACCTGGTCTCAAGGGCAGGATTTGAACCCTGCCCCTGAGATCCTGCAGGACGCTGGCCCTGAGAATCAAGGGGCCACCCGGCTGCATTTTCCTGGGGTCAAGTTCCCACAAGCTGAAGCAAAGAATGATTGTCCAAAAGGTGAAGCTAGCCAAACCAAAGGAATCATTGCACCAAACGGAGGAGTAATCAAGGCACCTAATGAAGGCAACAAAATTCCTATCATCTGCTTCATAGGCTTGAAGACCACCTTGGTGGTCAATCAGGATGTGCCACCTGAGGAAAGCATGGGCCCAGGGTCTGACCTCATGACCACAACCCATAACAAGAGAATCAAGTTGGCAATTTGAGATTTCTGACCAATGAAAGAACTCCTGGTCAGGTGCCATTTCACTGACTTTGAACCCAAGCGTCCAGACTACCCAGCCCCACATTTTCCAATGCTCTGATGAACCTCACATGAAAAATATTAAGTTTGGAGGTGGGGTTTTATATAGAGCAAAGGACCCTGCACTCCAAACTTATTACCATTTTTGAATAAAGGTTATGTTATTTTGGCTTTCACATATGATGTCTTATTTTATCTTTGTCATCTATCAATTCAATACAAGATCACTTGGCCCTCCTGCCCTTTTGCCCGCAGATTTCTGTCCAAATCATGAAATACCCTTTAAAACCCAAGTATAAGGAATACACCCCAGAAAAGATCCTTGAACTAGATCCCTTGGTCCTCATAAAATTAGCAGTTTGATACAACCATCAAGGCCCCTGGATCCTATTTTCACCAAAATTGTTTAGAGGCAATTTCAAATACCTGTCTGCCTATAAACTTGATATGGAACCCCCTGTGACCCCCAATCCAATGCCTTCCTCCTCTCCTGACCTGCCAACTGACCACATTATCAAGTTGCTTAGGATTGTATAAAATAACCTCACTGGGGTAATTGACACAATAATCCCGGCTGCCAGCCTGTGATCCTGGGTGGGAAAGTCTATGTCCTACCTCTTTAAGTTAGCTCCTCTCTTTTGATGGCTCTTCCTGCAAAAAAACCTGTCCTGCATGATCCCCAAAAACAATGGGCCAGCCGCCCAAGCTTGGATCCCTGATAATTAATGATAAATGAGAGTGGATGGGCCTGGATTCTAAATAATAATATATTAATTAATTGGAAATAGCAGTTTAGTTCATACCAGGATGTGATTTGACCATGGATTTATCATTCACACAACCTGGTTGCCTATGTTTTTTGTTGAATCCATCCTTAGGACCACATTGCTGTGTGCCTGTGATTATTGGTTCAAACTGTTAATCAGTTAATATCCTAAAATACTGATTTATAGATTGATATTTTCAT
The DNA here is from genome assembly GCA_014839935.2 of Entomophthora muscae. Lineage (NCBI taxonomy): Eukaryota > Fungi > Entomophthoromycota > Entomophthoromycetes > Entomophthorales > Entomophthoraceae > Entomophthora > Entomophthora muscae. Next base: position 76,701 of record QTSX02003845.1, on the reverse strand, counting down.
CCCAGTTGTTGTGGTGAACACATTTGAACAACTGTTATTCAAAATCCTCAAATCTCTAAATTTCCCTTTAAATAGTTGAATCACGCAAATAAAGTTTCATCTCTTAGTTGATTAATTATTACAAATTTTACATATTTGTTGTCCACCACAACAAAATTTTGGAGGTCATTCTATCCACAAACTTGTATTGCTTTTTTTGTTGCCTGTGTGCTTGCTGTTGTGATGTCTGCTCCCGCGCCCCAAACCTGCTGTTGGCTCCCCTGCTTGGGCTCCTGCTGCCTCTGTCCTTGCTGTCCCCCATTACTCCTTCTGTTGGTGACCCCTTGTCCAAGTTCTTGGTTGCTCAGCAAATCCCTTGCTTTAAGGAGACTGGGTATACAGCTTGGCTGTATACCTTTGAGGATTATGCTGAGCAATTCAAGCTCTCTGATGAGGACTGCCTCCATGAGGTCAGTTGTTTCCTCCTGGGTGAAGCCCATGTTTGGCACCAGGATGTTCAGGTCTCCACCTGGGCCAACTGGAAGGCCCAAGCTGAACTCTGTTTTGCCAAGCATGAACTTGATGCTATTCACCAATTGGGCCTGTTGAAGATGGTGCACTTTAAATCCTTACACAAATTTTTGAATGCATTTCAAAAAACTGTCAACAAGGCTTTAAAGCAACACCTCAAAAACAACAGCTCTGCTGATTGCAAGAACACCATTGAGAACTTCCACAGCCTTGTCTCTATCCGCGCATTTGTGAATGCTTTTACTCACTCCTACTCCGCCATGGTTCAAGCTGCTAAGCCCACCTTGTTGGAGGAAGCAATTACCTTGGTCTGTGAGAAGTATGACATTGGGTAGACTACGCCACCAATGTGCATGCCAAGGAGCATTACAAATCAAATCCCTTTGCACCAACAAGCAGACAAGCTAATTCTGATGAAATAGCCCAGGAGGTCAAGGCCCACTTGGAGGACTTGAGCCTCTGTTTTGATGCCATGTTCATGGTGCAGGAGCAGGGACACCAACCCAACCCCCCTCCCCCCACACCTACCAAAGAGATTGTACCCGCCTGTATAACCCCTGCTGCTACAAATTCTCTGAGGTGGGGCACATCTCCAAGGACTGCACTGCGCCCTGCTTCATCTGTAAGGAGCCCTCCCACTCTAACTTCATCTGTGAGTTTAAACCCATTAATCATGACTGAAAACCTCAAGGGTTGATGATGGCTGAACAAACTTTGAAGCTGGAAAGCGCGCCCTCTCCTCCTCTGCCACCCCTCAGCCTTTGAATAAAAAATCAAACCTTGAGTACATTTTTGACCCTGATGGCCCCAGTTTCCTATTTACTTTAATCTGTAAACGCCAGGTTTGCTCCCAAGGCCCCTCCCCAAGTTGAAAACTCACTCCCCCGCCGATGAAGCAGATGGACTGTGAGGAGTGGCGTCCCCATCTGTGTTCCTTCCCCACATCCCTGGTGAAGCTGAGGAGGAGGAGGACAACCCCACCAATCCAGACCGCCCCCCCCCAAACCCCCCTCCCCCCCTTCCCGCCCCGCATGTACACGCGTGACAGCAAGTGGAACCCCTACCACCCTAATAGATTTGTTAGCTTGGAAGATGAGGATTTGTTAGAAATTGAAGATCATTACCTGTGCTTACCTGACCTTGACAAATACCTTCCATTCAAGGACAACCCACGTTACAATTTTGTAACTGTGGAATCCATCCCCAAGTCTCCATGCACCAACAGTTTTTCCAGCTTACCTTCTGATACACCCTTTCTGGAGGCGTCCCCTGCAACTTCGGCAGCCTGGGGGCACAGAGCCACCGGCCAGGAAGGCAAGAACAAAGACCCAATGGCTTTTCAAAAGCCACCATTGCAGCCACCCTGGCCAAATAGGCCCTGCAATGGCATCCCAGGCAAATTCCCCTAAGCTTGGACCAATCAGGTCCCTTGATAATGCTGGGGGGATTGGGCACAGCTTATTGACAGACCCTGCTAATTTGGTCAAGTCAATCAGATCTGTTTACAGCAATAAATTTAACATGGAATCTACATTGTACAATGTTGAGTCCAGGAACCAGCCAATCAAATTGCGGGGCCGCCAGGATGCCAGGGGACCAGCCGCATTATCTGATTCTTGCAATCTGAACAACCAATCAGCTCCTCTGGCGCTACATGCAATTCTATGCATAGGGCTCCAAGTGAGTCTTCCAATTTAAATGAGCCAATCACACCAGAAAACGCTATGGAAGTCAACTCACCCAATGCACTGTACAATAATTGCAATTTAAATGAGCCAATCATAAACAGACCTGTGCGTAATGACAAAACACACCATGCACCTGATAATTGTTGCAATTTAAACAAACCAATCAGACCCTGTGACACCATGGAAACTGATACACCCAATGTATTGTACAATAACTGTAATTCAGATGGCCCAATCAGATTTTGTGCAGCTGGTGCAAATTATACTTGTACTGCCCAAACTGGTTGTCCTGAGCCCCAAGCCAACCAATTCAGGCATAAAAGGGTCCCCAACTGTCCAAACCAGTTCTCATCCAGCGCTTTTGAGCCTATGGATACCTTCCACATATCACCAGAATGGTTTGGTCTATTCTGGGTGGCCATTAATCAGCCTAGTAAAGATGGTAAGCCACAGGTAACCTCAGATGCAAAACGCGCCCCCGCCAAGCCTGGTAAGTGGCACCAAGGCCACACTCAATCAGATGGGCCAAAAGAGAGTCCCAGCCTCTCAGCTGTGAAGATCCTGTGCCAGCTGATGATGACCATCTCCTTTGAGGACCTGTACACTGAGAGCCCCAAGTTCCGCCAGAAGATGCACCAGGCCATATCAGCGCTACGCCTGGGAAATATGAAGCCCTCTTCCTAACAGGAACAGGCGCCCTGAGAACCACAGGTAGTGTTAACAGTGTACATACATCTATAATCTTGGATGGTGGTGCTTACAGCAACATCATCTCCAAGATGTTCCTGGAATCCCTGCCTTGGCCAGAGGTAACCTCATTTGATGTCAGCTTCATCCTTGCCAATGGGAGCTTCAAGACTGCTCTCGGCAAGGCCATCAGGTTGCGCTTGTGGTTAGGCAGTGTCCTTAGCAACATTGAAGCTGCCATCTTTGATCATGACCAGTATACCCTGCTCCTTGGCCGCAAGACAATGAGCAACATGAGCGTAACCACCCAGTTTGCCGACAACAGCTAGACACTTGAGCACAATAATGAATTGATTGATCTCAAGGTAACATTTGACAGTCCTACTGGCCCTTCCTTTCTTTGCAAGCCTCTAGCTGCCCAGATCAAGGACAACACCTGGTTGAATAACGTCCAACAAGACCAGCTCCGTGAGGTGATATCCAAGTATAACTCTCATATTGTCTCAGACTACAACAACCTGCCCAAAGCACCTGGATTCCACCATGAGATTGATACTGGTAATGCTAAGCCTGTAGCCTCATGGGTTTACCGCTTTCCCCAGTCCAAGGAGGAGTTTGTACACACCAAAATCCTCAAGCTGTTGAAACAAGGAATGATCTGCCCCATCAAGTCTCCATGGGCCTCTCCCATTGTGGTTGTACCCAAGAAGGGCAATAAACTCCGCATGTGTGTCAATTACATCCCTCTGAATAAGGTGACAATCTCCGACCATTACCCCCTGTCTTGCATCTCTGATATCTTGGCCTCCTTTGGTGGTTCACATTGGTTCTCAATATTGACCTTTTCAGCGGGTTCCATCAGATCCTTGTAGAAGAAGCTGACTAATCAAAGACCGCCTTTGTCACAAAATGGGGACAGTATGAATATAACTGCATGCCTTTTGGGTTGAAAGGCGCCCCCCGTACCTTCCAGCGCATTATGAATGGGGTGTTTGACGGTCTTATTGGTGATTTTGTCACTGTCTATTTAGATGATATAACCATCTATTCCAAGACATTTGACAAGCACCTGCAACACCTGAAGCTATGCCTGCACCATATCAAGAGCGCCAACTTGAGTGTGAATGCCAAGAAGTCTATCCTGGCTGTTCAGCAATTGAGACTCCTGGGACACATGATCAACGCCTTTGGGAAACACCCTGATCCTGACAAGTGTGATGCAATCTCAAACTGGCCACCCCCAACTAATGCCAACCAGGTGTCATCTTTCCTTGGGTTGATAGGGTACTACCACCAGTTTATTGAAAACTATAGTAAGTTGGTTGCTCCTCTCTTCAATCTGACACACAAGAAGAAGCCATTCAAGTGGGAGCCCCCTGAAGAAGATGCTTTCAAGGCTCTTAAGGCTGTCATTACTTCTGATGCAGTCCTTACTTACCCTTCTTTTAACTGCAAGTTCCACATCTTTTCAGATGCCTGCACCAATGTGGTGGGTGCGGTACTCTGCCAGGAAATAAACAATGTTTTTAGACCCATTGAGTTTATGTCTAAAAAGTTCATACCTGCTGAGTACAACTATGCTATATATGACAAAGAGATCCTAGCTGTAATCAAAGCTCTTGAGAAGTTCTGCTATTATGTGCTTGGCCACCCTCTGGTCATTCATACTGATAACTGGGCTGTCAAGTTCATCACTGATGCATCTCTCCCTTGCAGTCGTTGCATGCGCTGGCTCTTGGAACTTATGGAGTATGACTTTGAGATTGTACATATTCCCGGGAAGCTGAACTCTGTTACTGATGGCTTGTCCCGCCAGTTCTGTTTGTTGGTTGAAAACTTGACTTATGAACCCCCTATGGCTCATTTCAAGGACATGGCCCGCCTGCACACATCACTTATCACTGAGGCTGACCTACACAAGTTCTTTGTCTACTCAACCAAGTACACTGTGATAGGCAAAACATTGTTTAAAAAGACAGATAATGGGCTCCAGGTGATCCCACCCAAGGAGAACAGGGAGAGTATCTTAATGGAAGCACACAATGGCGCTGAACACTTTGGCCGGGATGCTACCCTAGCGCGCCTCAAAGAGACCTACTGGTGGCCAGGGATGTATACAGATACCTATAACCACACCCAAAGCTGCATGAATTGCCAACGGTTAAGTAAGAAGATTGTGCACACCAAGCCTGTGGAACCTATTGTGGTTGACAAGATATTTGAACTTTGGGGTATTGACTTTGTTGGGCTCCTACCTCCTTCAAAATCTGGAAAAACTTACATCCTGGTTGCTACTGAGTACCTCTCTTGTTGGCCTGTTGCTCAGGCTTGCAACAATAACTCAGCAATGACTGCAGCTTCTTTCATCTACAACAGCATTGTGACCCAGTTTGTCCCCCAGCTACATTGTTATCTGATCAAGGATCCCACTTCAGAAATCACATTATAGCTGATCTGACAAATAAGGTGAACACTGTCCACAAGTTTTCCATGGCATACAACCCTTGTTATAATGGCCTCACTGAGAGATTCAACTGCACATTGGTAGAATGCCTTGAGAAAACCACCAAGTTCCAGCCATCTGCTTGGGAAGTCATGTTACCCTCAGTCCTCTGGAACTATCATACTAAGGTCCACAACACTACTAAGATGACACCATTTGAAGCCATGTTTGGAACTAAACCCAACCAAGCCCGCATCCTCAAGAAGGTGAACCAACACTGGGACTTGAAAGACTGCAAGTGAACCCGCCACCAAGCCAAGAAGAACCTATCTGCCACTGCCACTAAGATTACAGCAGCCCAGCAGGGGATCAACCACCGTGTACCCAAGTTCAAGATTGGCCAGCAGGTCTTAAAATTCAATAGCGCTTTGAACACCACCCACTCTAAGAAGTTCAAAATTAAATGGAAGGGCCCATACACCATTAATGCCATCAGAAAACATCACAGCCACTTCCTTGAGAACACTGCAGGATTCCAATACCTCCTCCCTGTCAGTGGCAGCCGCTTGAAGGCATACCAAGCTTAGAATGAAAGAGGAAGTTTTGCAGTGAACACATTCAAACGACCATTATTCAAAATATGCAAATCCCCAAATTTCCCTTTAAATATTTGAATCACACAAATAAAGTTTCATCTCTTGGTTGATTAATTATGACCAATTTTGCATATTTGTTGTTCACCACAACACAGTGATGAGAATCAACTTCTGGGGAAGCTTGGAAGATAGGTTTGGTGAAGAAGAGTAATTTTATTGGATAATATTTTAGGCTTATATATTGTATTTGGTGCGGTGGGGACTTAAGTTAGATCAAATATTGGAGGTCAGGTGTGAGTTGGATTATAATAGCTAGATATCTGGGCGGATCATGGGATATTAGTTGGCTGCCAATTTGGGAATGACAAACCTTTTATTGGATTGGCGCCACACCAGGTGATGGTTGAATGCCGCTTGTGTCAGCAACAGCCAGAATACTGGTACAACCAGACCCTCAACACCAGTATTGGGTTCATTTTGTTTCCCAATAACTTAATAAACATAATAGCTTTAGAGTGTGACAGAAGTCATTTTTTTGTGTGATAAGTTTTGTCTTTGTTAATTCCAAATGAATATCTTTGTAGTATACATCTTTTTTGTGTCTGGACATTCTTGCCCGTTAGCACCATTTTCTCCATGAAATGAGCTTTATCTTTTTATTTATAGCTGAATTTTGTTCTGGATTGAACAGATTTTTGTTTTAGATACGTATATTTTTGTTTATCTTAACAGGTTATAAAGCTACTGTAGGGCAAGGCTTAACAACCAAGTAATTACTGAATATAAATGATTATAGATGAAATATTACTTGTGTTGATAAAGTCAACACATTTTGTTATCAAAATAAAACCTACATTTGATAGAATCAATATAAAGATATTATATATTCTCCATAGACTTAGCTTTTACTAACATGGCCCTCAAAAAATGCGATTTAAAAATTGAAAGTATTATAAATGAAAAATATGTATCTTTAACATTATAATTCTAGCATAACTATGTAATATAGTAGTTTTTCCTACTCGACGCTATTATTTTATTTTCAGAAAAATATTGAGTAAATAGTACATTTAAATATAATGATTGTGCCTTTTCCAATTGACTAATCATTTTATTTTTATCTAAGAAAATGTAATTTATTATTAACTAACATAGTTGTAAAAAACATTTAGTGGCCCGCCAATTATTAGCTTCGGGTGCGTAGCCAGATCAGGACTTCTAAGAAGTTAAGGTCGCCCTGAGATTAATAGTCTTTTCACGAAGGTGAAAGCACTAAAGAATTAACGAGAGTCGAACTCTTCCCTGGACCTGCCATGCGTACTTACAAGGAATTTTCTTCCCGTCTAAGCCACAATTTTTTTAAAAGGAAACACGATTTTATTTGGGGTTCAAGACAACGTTAAAAGGAACACGGCCAAGATAAATGGGGGATGGGGGGTATAAATTTGGGGGCTAAAGATGTGGAGGGACTTGGACATCCTTCCACTGAATACCCTTGTGTGATACCATAGACTCAGAGGATAACTCCTTCAAGTGTTTGTAGGCACCTGGTACTGTGTGACCCCACCTGAAGTTTTGGGCACAGGCTTTTTCCACTAGGGATCTAAACTTTTCTTTCATCCCTTCTAAGCCACAATTAAAGTAGTTTTTTTAAAGATACTAGTATTTATTTACTAGGTGGTTGCCCCGTCCAGGGACAGAATTAAATTTACTTTAATAAATCAATTCAATTTATTTTACTATATTTTTAAGCTGGGATCACTTATCATATGTTTAAATAAGTTTCTATTTAAAATGCTCTCTTAAAAGTGATTTCAATTATATTTATATAAAATAAGATTGCATATCCCAAGTATTAATATATAAAAGTGAGTCTGTCTGTCTGGATGTAATGTCACCTTAAGTGGGCTCAAGCCGTAAGGGATTTGACTGAATTGATTTTTCTAAAAATTTAAATAGAAAGTTGATTGTTAATCCAAAAGCTCAATTTGGCTCATCCTTACATTCAATCCCTTACATGTCTCTTTGAAAGTACACAGATTGATTTCAGTGGAGTGTTGTCTAAATTATGGTGAACTGAGAATATAAGCACTCAAAATTTTATAAATATTTATTTAATTAATTGATTTTTAAATAGATTGCTAACCCTATTTAACCACATCAAAGTGGCCTATCTAGAAATACTATCCAATTCCAGGATGTGTGGATTAAAATGGGAAGAGAAGCTGCAGATTTTTAGAATACTTTAATATGATCAGATGGTGAAAACCAAGGGTTTGGATACCAATGTTTTCAGAGAGGCAATGGGTTTATTTGTTGTTACTTGGATTTTTTCTGGGCAGTAGGTTTTATCTGATATTTAATAAATGAAAATATCAAATAGGAAAGAGCAAATTTATTGATAGTTGATTATTTGTTGAATCTCAACTTATATACTAGAATGAGTGATTTAGGAAATATGCCATAATTGTAAGGCAGTGAAGGGGTGAAATTGGGAATTGATTGGAACTGCTTATCTGCTTAAAGAGGTGCAATAAGTGTAAATCCAATGATATCATAACAATGATTAAGCTCTTTGATGAGGATTGAATTGATGATGAAAAGAGAGCTTGGTCAGTTTAAAGCAATGGTTCACATTATAGATATAAATATTCTTTTAAAAAGAGATTTTAAATGAAGATAGTTTGCCTTCACATTTTGAAATTCTTATTCTTCAAGTGAAATAATAGAACATTCTGCTTCAATGCATCACCTGATTTAATAAGCTGTATATTGTTTCAGAGTAAACCTTGCTTGCTACAGCTTCATCCCAAAAGAATATCAGTGGAGTAAGCTGGCTATGATAAAATTATGATTTAATATAATTATTTTCATGGAATTTAGAGGACATAAATCAATTTTTCAGATAATTCTAATCAAAATGATACCAAACATGATAGCTCTAGCTGCTCTAGATGCTGAGATATATAGTTAAGTGCTGGATTTGGGTTCACATCATAATCAAAAGCTCAGACTCAATTTGATATTATCTAAAGTTACTTTTAATACACACTAAAAAGGTAGGACACACTATTTCAAAAAGGCATGTCAAAAAACGCTATTTCAAAATATGCCATCTCAAATTTTGCTATCTCAAATCCATAGTAAAAACAACGTTTCAATTTACGGCATTTTGAATAAGAAAAAACTGTTTTTAAAAATTTTAGATTTTTTAACTCCAAAACCCCCCAAAAATCTCAAAAAATAAAATTTGAAAAGCATTTCTAGGCTTAAAAATGCTCCAGAATCCTAAATCTGCAATAAATAATATGGGGTCAATTAGTAGTAACACAGTTGCGTAAAGCCCAAAAGATAAAATATACCCAAAAACAACTATTTTCATCTATTATAACTATAAACTATACTTTAAAATAAGCATTGAATTGTACCAAATACTAAAAAAGTCAAAAATAATAAACTGAAGGATAATAAGAGAGAAAATTGGGAGGTTTTTATTAGAAAAGGGCTCAAGCATTGGTAGAAAGAGCACCTGAGATAGCTTGGAGATGCTCAAGCTTTTTATCCTTTGGATAGTATGCAAGAACCACCTTGCTAATCTCAGTATATTTCTTTACCGCCTTAGTCTTCTTGGGGGATACCCTTGTACTTCATGCCAGTCTTGAAGAGGCAGGCAGAGATGGCTTGTTGGGTTTTGAGATGGACCATGATCTTATTGAATTTGGGCTTATGAACCCTAACCCTTGTATCAAAATAGCTATGCCACCTTTAAAGAGAAGAGGTGATCTTGATCAAACCATCTTTTACATGCTTATAGCAGTTCCAGGTGATTGAGTCACTGCCTTTTCTAATGTGGCGTGCTCCTTGGAAGATGCCAACACATTGAGTTTCAAAATACTCAATGAACAGAGCAAAGGCTGCCTGGTTGGCAAGGATATTGTCAGGAATATTCCTGACATAAATTAAATCCTGACTGAAGGGAAATGTTGGTAAAAGATAGGAGAATTCCTGATTAAAGAGGCCAAATTTGATGAAGAATTTCCCCCTTTGTTTGGGGAAAATAAAAATCAAATCAAGGGAAAAACAGATTTTAATAGGCGCCGGATTAATTTATCATCTGGGCAGGCGCCTGCTGCCACTGTGCAGACGCCCACCACGCCCACCAGCGCCCTCTGCCAGCCACCCCACACCCAGCCAGCCGCCAGCAGGCCCCCTGCCAACCCCCTGCTTGCCCGCTGAGCCCCCACCACCCAGCCAGCCACCTGCTTGCCCCCGCCAGCCCCCAGCCCACCTGCTTGCTCCCCGGGCCCCAGTTGGCTGCCAGCCACCCACCTGGGTCCCAGGGCTCACCCTGCAGCCAATCAGAAAAGTCCCTGGTTACAGGGGAAAATTAGTGATCAATTCCTGCCCTTTATAAGAAGGGTAAATCCAAGTTTCAGTCTTTACAAATTATTCTGCCTCTCCAGAAGAGGAGAAAAATCAAGTTTCAAAAATTAAGAATAATTCAACTCCAAGCCAATGGGATTCAGAGGAGCAAATCACATGGTTGAATCCAGGCCCCAGCCAACCTAAGCCTCCCAATTTAAAATAAAATTTGAAAATCCCATAAGCCTTCAGCATCACCTGACTCCATTCCCAGGGAAAACCATTGGCTCCAGCCAGGAAGAGCCAAAACCCCAACAGATTGTCAAGAAACAAGAATTTGCCCACCTACTCAAAGCTCAATTCCCAATCACCTTGTCCAAACTTCTGGGCTCCCCAATCCCTTGCTTTCATTTCCATTTGCAAAACTTTGCAAGTGAAAAGCACTATAAATAGGGGAATCCCCCTCAGTAACAGCTTGTGCTATTATTGAGCTTAATGCCCTCAATAAAGGGAAATTATACTTAAAACTTAAGTCAACTTTAATAGTTAGCCCCAGCCAACCTCCATCTAATCCAAGGAAGATGAACCATCTCATCTTCACAGCTGTGCTCACAGCTTGCCTTGGGATTGGAGGCTACCAACAGGGCTCAGAGTTCTTTGGGCCCTCTCCAGAAGGACTAGGCCATGACTGTCATGAATGATATTTCAATACTTGTAGTGAAAACCCAAGAGATGAACCCCAGTTCCCTGAAGGCGGATCAAACCCTCCAGGATGGTCCAGGACCCGCCAATCTGTTAAGTCACAGGCTCAAATTTTTAAATAACTCCACAACCCGCCAGCCTACTATGGAGGATTCCCTGAATGGCTGCCAGTCTGCCACCAAACTGGTGCCAATGAAGACCCATACTGTCGTGAATGCCGCTATTCACTGTATTTTGATTTTGCCTTTAGTGGGCCATTTTGAAGATGAATCTCTTGCTTTCACTTTCACCTCTTGAAATGAGTCAATGGCTGGATTGGGAAATACAATTGTTCAGGTTCTTGACTCTGCGCAACTCACTTGCCCCACTCAAGCTTGTGGCAAGTGATCCTACCGTCCTGGTAGTGTTTTGTGGTATTGCCAACCACTATATATTCCATTTTCTTATTCACCAATAAAATTAAGTTCTATTCACATTTTTGTCTTTGTGTCTTCTGTACTTCTGCGCCTCTCTCTAGCCACGCCTAGTAGAGATTATTCATCCAGGGCAGCAAGGTAAACACATAGCCTTCCCTGTCATCTAACCAAGACTTAGTACAAATTAAATCCTAAGGTTAGGATTCCCTGTTGTTTATCTGTGCTGCGCCTCATAACACAACAAAAATGGTGCTCACTACAGGGGCTGTAAGCCCCTTGGTTACCCCTTTTGCATCTACGTTTTCAGGTCCCTTGCCTCCGCCTATTCAGGAGTCAACCTTGCCTGAAATTACCAGCCCTCCTATTGAGGAAGACATTGCCAACCCGCCTATTGTCCCTACTGTACTGAACCTTGGGAATGGTCCCCGCCTAGCTGCTTACCCCATGGGTACCCCTGACTTAGATCAAGTCATGGCAGTAGCCCTTGGGATAGCTCAGGATGGGGCCATCTCTTGCCTTCAGCTACAGTTTAGCTGTGCCAAATACTGAGTTAATTGTGGCCCCTCAGTTTCCACAACATCTCCTCTCAGCGGCTGGCTCTTCTGAACACCTGCTGTCATCCTTTGTACAGCCCACCTTGGCCCACCACCAGATGGTGTTGGACTCCACGTTCAAGAGATCTTATCTCTACAAGCAGCTGATACCCATCATTGGGACCAGTTCACCGCCTACCAACAATGGATTCATTCCCTGTTCTCCCTGGTATCTGACAATTAGCGTGATTTGGTCACCTTTCAAACACGTTTAGTCAATTCTATCAAGCAAATGCACCAGTCCATCCCTGAGTACGTTAGGGAGCAGCTACATGAGTTTCACCAGTTAGAACAACCCTGGCGCACTCAAGTAGACTCCACCCTAAACGCTTATCTCTCCAACTTTAAACGCCTAGTGCAACAGCTCAATGCATTTAGTGTCTATTTCTTTGAGCAATTGCAACAGGTAGCTGACCTTGCCAACCAAGGTCTAAATGAACTCAGTGCAGAATTTGATCACAAGAGAGCTACCACTGCTGCTGCTATAGCCAAACTTCAGAGTCAGGTGAATGAGCTGTCTATTCCCAAACCTGATGTTCTGCCTTCTCCTCCTGCTGATGATCTGGTGGACAGAGAGCAGAAAATCTGGGAGGTCATCTGGGAATTACACGCTTCCACTTATAGCCAAGGACGTCCTACTGAAATGCCTCAACCTGACCCCCAGGTTCTTGCGCTGACTGCTCAGGCTGCTGAACTACAGCAAGAAGTTGCTGCTTTACGTGAGGTAGTGACAGCTGCTGCTAGCCCACTTAGGGTTAACGAGAAAGATGGCTGTTGTCCTGGTTTGGCGGGAGCTCCTCAAATCCACTGTGATAGGGAGTTGATTGCCCTAGCTAATGAGGTGGACCATTTGAAATGAGACCAGATTGAGTTGGACAGAGACGTACAGGAGATGAGTGAGCTGATTGATTTGGTAAACAACAGATTTGCCCCCTATCTGTCAGTGGGGCCATCCCTTACTTTGCAGCTGGCTGAGATCTCTACTGTTGTCACTACCCAAGGACAACACCTAGATGTTACTGAACAACAGACCACTCTAGCCAACACTATGGGTGCCAGAACTACCAAGACTCTGACAACCCTTGAAGAAAGTGTTCGACAACTATGGGCTAGACAACCCCCCTCTGAATCTGAAGCTGAGTTCTCCTCACACATAAATGTACTTGATAGCAGCAATGGTGGTCCAGCTCCCGAGGCACAATTCAAGCCTACTTTTAAGCAAGTCTTTGATCCCAAAACCTCAACTATTGCAGCTTTCTTATCTATTATGAGACTGCCATGAGGTAAGCATCAGATGAGGTTAAGAAGGAACACATTCTAACCTGTCTACACCTGACCTGTCAAGAAGTAGTTGTGCCAGAGCTGCCCACCATTGAGAACTGGGAAGACATGAAAAGCTACTGATTGACAAGTTTGGTGGTGATATTATCCTGGAGGTAAAAAAGGATGCCTTCATGCACATATTTTTCAATCCCAAAGAGACATTAGCTGAATTTTCAGACCAATTTTACATGGAGGGACAACAATTAATAATAAGCAGACAGTTGACAGCACATGAAGCATATATGGCCTGCGCCCAGGCCCTCAAGGTGAATCAACTCCTGTGTCTTCATTTCAAGGCCCACAAAGCTATGCTGTCCTCCATGAAAAGTATAAAGACACTGTTACAAGATATATATCTTACCCATTATGGGGCAGTTGTTTGGGAGGGTTGTGCCGCTTCCAACTCTGGCTCTTCTTCTTGCGGCCCTTGTATCCTCACTATGAACTCACAAAATCCTCCTCAACGTCAGGGTTGCCACAACTGCAGTCAGATAGGTCACCACTCTTGTGTTTGCACCAATCTGCAGGTTGAAGGAGCTGATCCCAAGGATCAGTCGGGAAAAGAACAGTCAACCTAGAGACGGAGACGCTCTTGGTTGACAATTCTTCCCAGTCTCCTCCTACACCTCTGCCTGCTACTAACTCTGAGCCTGCTGATGATGAAGCTCCTCCTATCCTCCTGTTCCATGACATTTCTGATGATTCTGATGTTGATGAATCTGATGTTGAAGACCATGCTGCATACGGGTATTCTGTTCTTGCTGTCCTTGAGACTATTGCAGTTCCCTACAAGCTACAATCTGGGAAGACTTCAACTATCACCAAGACCTTGTCTGAGGCCAAAGCAGTTGTCTCCCACCCCTATCTTACTCAGGCAAAACGGTCCCCTGTATTAGTGGAATCATCAGAGGAAGCCGCTGAAGTTGTAGACGCCGTTTTCAAGAATGTATCTGTCTCACTCCCTCTTCAAACCGTATATAAGGAGTTCCCAGGACTAAGATGCATGATTAAGAAATGGGAAAGGGAATTAGCTGAGGCACAGGATATCTTGGCTGTTCTGCCACCTTTTGGACGCACCACCACCCGGGTAGAGATATCTATTCAGAAAGTAAAAATCAAAGCCGTCCTGGACACCAGATCTCCTGTCAACGTTGTTTCTTCTAAACTGGTGAAGAAACTTAAGCTGGCCCCCAACCTCAAATACCATTAATCCTATGGCACCGCTGGTCTCTCCATGACTCACGTCATTGGCGTGTACTCTGCCTTGCCAATGCAATTTGGTAAACTCCTGTTGGCTGCGCCGGCTCTTGTTCTAGAAAATGAGAGCTACAACCTTTTGGTTGGTACCCAGTTCCTTTGGGAATATAATGGGATCATCAACCTAAAGGATGGTTATCTTTTTATCCTAGGGTACAAAGTCCCTCTGATCTTTGAGAAGCCAATCAAAGTTCCTGGTAAACGTTTGAAGACATGTACTCTGGAGTACCCCACTGGGGGTTTCACCCTAAAATACCAAACCCATTCCACCAACATGAAGTGTCCTCCCATGGCTTGTCCTACAACTGAGGGAATTCCTCTCATGACCACATCTGCTATCACCATCCCTCCAGGTTCTCAGGCCATCATAGACTCCCAGATATTATATGAACTACCTGAACGGACTTTCTTAGAGCTGTACTCCCCTCCTTCACTGGGGCGTAACAAGCCTTACCTTTGTCCTGGAATTCTGGACATCTCCCACAAGGATTCTGTTCAATTACTAGTTGCCAACCTTACTGCGCTTTCTGTGACTGTATCCAGAGGACAGGTTGTTGGTTACAGAAAATTGTTAAATGCCCCTGACGTCTTGTCCCTTCACCCTTTTGGAACGTTTCAAGACTTTAACCTACCCAAAGACAAGCCTCAAGTCCTATCTCTGTTCACTGCCCAAGACTTCCCTCAGTTCTCCCCAGTTCAACAGAAAGAGGTCCTTGATTTGCTAGACCAATTCTCAGACATCTTTGCTAAAGATAGCACTGATTATGGGCTGGCCAAAGGTGTGATTCATCAGATTGACACAGGAGATGCTCCCCCCTTTTGTGCCAAGCCATACTGCCGTAGCCAAGTGGAAGATGCACAGGTTTCTAAGGAGCTCAAACAACTGCTGGACTGCTAGCTCCCTCTCAAAGTCCCTGGGCTTCTCCTGTGCTCATCTTAAAGAAAAAGGATGGGGGCCACCAGATTGTGATGGACTATTGAAGTTTGAATTCTCTAACCAAGAAAGATTCCTATTCCTTACCGCGCATTGATGACGCTCTTTGACGCCTTGGAGGTTCTAAGTTTTTCTTTGCCATGGATTTGGCGTCTGGCTACTGGCAAGTTGACCTCTCTTCTGAAGACTGTCAGAAGGCTGCGCTCATCACATCAGAAGGATTGTTTGAACCTACCTGCATGCTGCAAGGGCTCTGCAATGCCCTGGCAACTTTCCAGAGGGCCATGGATTCCATCCTACATGATTTGAAGTTGTTGTGTGTCTTAGTCTACCTAGATGATATAACAGTCTTCAGCACAACTTTCACTGATCACCTAGCCCATCTTAATGAGGTGTTCATAAAGATCCAAGAAGCTGGCCTCAAGTTAAAGCCCTCTAAGTGTGCTTTCTTCAAAGAACGCCTTGAATTCCTGGGCCATGAAGTAACCCAAACAGGAATTCATCCAATGTCCAAGAAGGTTGAAGCCATCAACAAAATGCTTCCACCCACCAACCTCCAAAAAGTACAAGTCTTTCTGGGCATGATGGGCTACTATAGACAATTCATCCTGATTTTGCTGATACTAGCAAACCCCTGGTCCAACTATTGTGTAATGTCCCTTTTTAATGGACCGCCAGCCGACAGCAGGCCTTTGAGACTCTAAAGCAGAAACTCAAAGAAGCGCCCATTTTAGTGTACCCCAATTATGATAAGGAATTCATCTTGTACACTGATGCTAGTGACCTTGCTATTGGGGCTATCTTGGCTCAGCTTGACAATGAAGGTGTGGACCACCCTGTAGCCTATACTTCCCGTGTGCTAAATAAGCATGGAAAGAATTATAGTGTTACAGAGAAGGAGTGCCTTGCTGTGCTGCATGTAGTCAAACAATTCTGCCACTACGTGTATGGTACCCATTTCACTGTCATCACTGACCACACTTTGCTCAAATGGTTACAACAACTTAAGGAGCCTGAAGGACGTTTAGCCATATGGGCCCTCCAGCTGCAAGGTTATGAATTCACTGTGCTCCATTGCCCCAGGATTCAACATCAGAACACTGATGGGTTGTCCCGAATGCCCATCCTTGCCCTACATCCTGCTGAGGCAGGCCGCCTGTACAAGCTAATTGGCTACCCTTCTTCCTGGGAAAGTGAGATAGAAGAGGTTTGACTTGCCCTGACCAAATTGTCTTAAGACACCCTCATACGCAATAACCAACTCTTCAAGAAGGTGCGGGGTCAATACCTGCCATACATGTGCCCCAGTCTTTGCCTCTCCTTGGTGTTGCAAGCACATAAAGAAACTGGCCATGGAGGTATTGCCAAGACCTTTGACTGGCTTCAGAAGAATTACTTCTGGGCAAATCTTTGCCTGTTGATCCCAGATGTCATAGCTAGTTGCCATGACTGCCAACTCCAGAGGCCCTGAGTGGCTTCTCACAAATTCAAATTGGTTCCCCCTCAACACGCTTTTCATATGGTTAGCATTGATGCTGTAGGCCCTCTCCCCTGTTCACACTCAGAGCCCCTTTATCCTTATTTCCATCAATCACTTCAGCAAGTGGGTAGAAGCTTGCCCTACTAAAGACATCACTGCTAAGACTACTGCTGCCTTCCTACTGCAGGATGTTTTCTACCGCCATGGCTGTCCTCAAGTGCTGTTATCAGACAACAGAACCAACTTCAATGCCAAACTTGTAACCTCTGTTGTTGAAGCTCTAGGAACTCACCAGTCTTTCTCTGCCCCTATAATTCTTCCACTAATGGGGCAGTTGAGCGTGCCAACTCAACACTAGTTTCTATCATGAGGAAGCTCACCTACTCTGACGCTGCCAATTGGGATCTATACTTACCTGCTGCACTCTTTTCCTATTGTCTGAGCAGGCATCAGATCACAGGGTACTCTCCCTTAGCCATGTTGTATGGGTGTAAAGCCACCACTCTGTTGCTCTTGGGGGTTCCCCTACTCTCCTCTGATAAGGCCATGAGCCCTGACAATCACATCAAAGACTTAGTCAACCGCATCATTGATATAAAAGCCACTACCTACACTTCTGCATATAAGACTAAGATGCTCAAGCTCTCTCCTGACAATGCAGGGCGCTCCCCCTTGCCTGAGTTTGCTGTTGGTGACCATGTCCTATACTATCAACACCGTGTGGGTGGGTGCGCGCACAAACAGGACTCCCTGTGGATTGGTTCTTTAGAGGTGACTTTCAAATAAGGATCTGAGTACACTGTAAAGCTCCTCTCCAGTGGTTGCCCTTTTGCTTGCGTATACGCCAAGTTCCTCCGCAAGTATCACCCCCCTAAGGCCAATCTAGAGGGGGGCAATGTCATGAATAACGGCATTTATCATGTTTTGATTTTGCCTTTGGGGGGCATTTTGAAGACGAATCTCTTGCTTTTGCTTTCAACTCTCAAAATGAACTGATTTCTGCATCAGGAAATATGATTGTTTGGTTTCCTGACTCTGCGCAACTCACTTGCCCCACTCATGCTTGTGGCAAGTGATCCTACCGTCCTGGTAGTGTTTTGTGGTATTACTAACCACTATATAATCCATTTCCTATTCTACCAATAAAATTAAGTTCTATTCACATTTTTGTCTTTGTGTCTTCTGTACTTCTGCGCCTCTCTCTAGCCACGCCTAGAAGAGATTATTCATCCAGGGCCGCAAGGTAAAAACATTTGCCTTCCCTGTCATCTAACCAAGACTTAGTACAAATCCAATCCTAAGGTTAGGATTCCCTGTTGTGTATCTGTGCCGCGCCTCAGAACATGACACTCCCAGACCTGTTTGGTTAATTCTATCAAACAAATGTGCCAGTCCATTCCCAAATATGTGAGAGAGCGTCTACACAAGTTTCACCAGCTAGAATAACCCTGGCAAACTCAAGTAGACTCCACCTTAAACACTTATCTCACCAACTTGAAACAGCTTGTGCAACAGCTCAATGCATTCAGCACGTATTCCTTTGAACAACTACAGCAGGTAGCGGACTTTGCTGTTAATGGTCTTAATGAACTCAGTGTGGTGTTTGATAAAGAAAGAGCTGCCACCGCTGCTGCTATAGCCAAACTTCAGAGTCAAGTGAATGAATTAGCTATGCGCAAGCCAGATGTTCTGCCCTCTCCCTCTTCTGATGATTTGGCAGATTGAGAGGAAAGAATATGGGACGCTATTCAAGAGCTACGTACAACTACTTGCAGTCAAGAACGTCCTGCTAAAGCTCCTCAATCTGACCCCTGGGTTCTTGAACTGACTGCTCAAGTTGAGGAGCTACAGCAAGAACTTGCTGCCCTACGTGAAATGATGGCAAATGCTGCTAGTCCAGTTGGGGTTGTCAACAAAAATGGTTGCTGCCCTGGCTTACCAGGAGCTCCTCAAATTCAATGCACTATGGAACTAATTGCCCTAGCTAACAAGGTGGATCAATTGAAGCGGGACCATACTGAACTGGATAGAGACGTACAAGAGATGAATGAAGTGATCAACTCTGTGAATGATAGTTTTTCCCCTTGTCTCTCAGTGGGGCCATCTCTTACTTCTTGGCTGGCTGAGCTCTCCACAATAGTGACCACCCAAGGTCAACACCTAGATACTACTGCACAACAGGCCACTCAAGCTTTTGATACTAGTGCCCATGCTGTTGAGACCCTGACTACCCTTGAAGAGAGTGTTTGTCAGCTATGGGCTAGAGAGCCCTCCTCTGAATCTGAGGCAGAGTTTTTCCCGTATATAAACGTACTCAATAGCAACAATGATGGCCCAACTCCCAAAGCACACTTCAAGCCTACCTTTAAGCAAGTCTTTAATCCCAAAACCTCAACTATTGCAGCTTTCCTAACTAACTACAAAACTGCCATGAGATGAGCTTCAGACAAAGTTAAGAAAGAACATATTCTGACCTGTCTACATCCAACTTGCCAGGAGGTGGTGGTGCCTGAGCTGCCCTCCATTGAGACGTGGGAAGATATGAAACAGCTTCTGATTGGCAATTTTGGTGGTGACCTTAGCCTGGAAGTAAAGAAGGACGCCTTCATGCATATTGCTTTCAAGCCAAAAGGACCCTAGCTGAATTTGCAGATAGATTATACATGGAAGAACAACAACTGATTACAAGCCGCCAGTTGACCGCACATGAAGCATACATGGCTTGCGCTCAAGCCCTCAAGGTTAATCAGCTTCTGTGCCTCCATTTCAAAGCCCATAAGGCCATACTTATCCTTATGAAGAGCATAAAGACGCTGTTGCAGGACATGCACCTTACCCATTCTGGGGCAGTTGTTAGGGAAAGTTGAGCTGCTTCTAACTCTGGTTTGTCTTCCCATAGTCCTCGCATTCCTACCATGAACTTGCAAAATCCTCCTCAACACCAAGGTTGCAACAACTGTGGTCAGATAGGTCATCATTCTTGAGTCTGCACCAACCCACGGGTTGAAGGAGCTGATCCAAAAGAGCAGGCGTGAAAAGAACAGTCAACTCAGAGGCAGAGACACTCTTGGTTGACAATTATTCCCAGTCTCTTTCAATCTCTCCCTCTATATCTGACTCCAAGCCTGCTGATAATGAGGCTCCTCCTATCCTCCTTTTGCTCTACAATATCTCTGACAACTCTGACCTGGATGACTCTGATACAGACAACATCAATGCATATGGGTACTCTGTTCTGGCTGTTCCCAAAACCATTACAGTCCCCTATAAACTGTGATTAGGAAAGACTACAACTACTGCTAAGCCTTTGCCTGAAGCCAAAGAAGTTATCTCTTGCCCTTACCTCACTCAAGCTGAGAGGTCCCCTGTGCTAGTGGTGTCATCAGAAGAAGCTGCCAAGGTTGCTGACACTGTCTTCAAGAATGTATCTGTTTTTCTCCCACTCCAGACTGTTTATAAGGAGTTCCCAGGATTAAGATGCATGATTGAGAAGTGGGATAAGGAACTAGCAGAGGCTCAAGATATCCTGGCTGTCCTTCCCCCCTTTGGCTGCACTATCACTCAAGTAGAGATATCCATTCAAAAAGTGAAGATTAAGGCAGTTCTAGACACTGGCTCACCAGTCAATGTTGTATACTCCAAGCTTGTGAAGAAACTCAAACTTGCTCCTGACCTTAATTATCACCAGTTGTATGGCACAGCTGGACTGTCTATGACCCGCACCATAGGGGCATATTCTGCCCTACCCATGCAGTTTGACAAGCTTCTCCTAGCTGCACCAGCAGTTGTCTTGGAAAACGAGAGTTATGATCTCTTAGTTGGTACCCAGTTCCTTAGGGAATATAATGGGATAATCAACTTAAAAGATGGTTACCTCTCTATTATAGGGTATGAAGTCCCTCTGATCTTTGAAGAGCTGGTTAAAGTTCCTGGGAAAAGGCTCAAGACATGTGCTTTGGAATACCCCACTGGGGTTTTCAACCTCAAATATTGCACCCACTCCTCAAACATGAAATTTCCACCCATGACTTGTCCTGCGTCTGAAGGGATCCCTCTCCTAGCCACGTCTGCTGTCACCATCCCACCTGACTCCCAGGTCATCCTAGACTCCTAGATGTCTCCCATAAGGACCCTGTTCAATTTCTGGTAGCTGTCACGGTAAGTTCCATAATACCGGGTATTGTCTGTCCAAGTAAGAAGGCACAGAAGGCCAGAAACCCTGTATCAAAATTGACCAAGTTAACAAATTTAAACCAAACAGTCAATCAAAAATGGGTCACAGCTGCTCCAGTATGTCAGCTGAAACCAGCTCCCCCTTGTAAACTGACGTTGATAAATCAACATAATATGAGGGTCACCTGATATAAGCTCATTAATTGGAATGGTTGTCAGAAACTGGTCACACAAGGGTTCTTTGCAACCTAGACTAGATACTTACTTGAAGATGCCAAAGAAATAGGAGATCAAGACTCAGGTGGTATTGCTTAGTCAATTTTTCTGATATATATTGAATAATTTTCCCTGTTTCAATTCTAAGAGTTGAGTCCTCCTAAATTTACTCAATAAAAATCAATTATCCCAAGTTCTAATTTTAAATTTTAAAATGCATCCTGTGCTTGGGTTGTTGCAGTATATCCTGTACAATCTGATTCTAAACAGAATCATTTCAGGAAGATGGGGCCTGGCGTTGGGAACTTTGTTGTTGGCACCGCAAAATGTTAATTTCATGCCAGCCAATTTTGTAGCTCCTCCCTCCATTCCTGAAGATAAAAATTGGGTCACTTCTCAATGCCCAGAATTCTACGCTGAAGATGCATTGATGCTTTCCCAGGTCATTTATCTTGGTTTACTCTGGTTAGGATTAATTGTTCTACTTAATCCTGGAGTTACAATTGGAAAATTCACAAAAAAATATCTGAAGCCGCGTTGGTGGTTAATCATCAATTCTATGTGGATTTGGGTGGTTATTCCCCATCATTTAGAAACAGCACCATATTATCCAGTTATTTCCGTCACAGTAGCTAACCTGACTGCACTCCCCATGACCGTGTCTAGGGGGCAGGTTGTCAGATATGGCAAGTTGTTGAGCGCTCCTGATGTCCTATCTCTTCATCCCTTTGGCACGTTCCAAGACTTTAACCTACCTGAGGATGAGCCCCAAGTCCTATCCTTGTTCACTGCACAAGTCTTTTCACAGTTGTCTCCGGTTCAACAGAAAGAGGCACTAGACTTGCTAGACCAATTTTCCAACATCTTTGCAAAGAAAAGTACCAACTATGGGTTAGCCAAAGGTGTTATCCATCAGATTGACACTAGTGACGCACCTCCCTTCCGTGCTAAACCATATTGTCACAGCCATGTAGAAGAAGCCCAGGTATCTAAAGAGTACAAACAACTTTTGGATGCTGGGCTGCTGGCACCTTCCCAAAGTCCTTGAGCATCCCCACTACTCATCTTAAAGAAGAAGGATGGGGGTCATTGTATTGTGATGGACTATTGCCAATCAAACTCTTTGACCAAGAAGGACTTGTACCCCTTGCCATGTATTGAAGATGCTCTCCGACAACTTGGAGGCTCTAAGTTCTTCTCCGCCATGGATCTGGTGTCTGGATACTGGCAAGTTGACCTATCCCCCAAGGATTGTCAGAAAGCTGCGCTCATTACTTCTGAAGGGCTTTTTGAGCCTAATCAAATGCCACAGGGACTTTGCAATGCCCCAGCCACCTTCCAAAGGGCCATGGATTCCATCCTACGTGATTTGAAATTATTGTGCATCCTAGTATACTTGGATGACATAACAGTTTTCAGGGCTACCTTCACCAATTGCTTGGCTCATCTCAAAGAGGTGTTCATAAAGATTTGAGAAGCTGGCCTTAAGCTAAAACCTTCTAAGTGCGCCTTATTCAAAGAACGTCTTGAATTCTTGGGCTATGAAGTAACCCAGACCGGGATTTACCCAATGACTAAGAAGGTTGAGGCCATTGACAAAATGCTTCCACCAACCAACCTGCAAGAGGTACAAGTCTTTCTAAGGATGATGGGCTCTACAGACAGTTTATCCCTGACTTTGCCAATACTAGTGAACCTCTAGTCCAGCTGTTATATAATATCTCTTTTGAATGGACCGCCAGTCAGCAGCAGGCCTTTGAGGCTCTAAAGCAGAAACTCAAAGAGGCACCAATCCTAGTGTATCCTGACTACAATAAGGAGTTCATCCTGTAAACCAACACTAGCAATCTTGCTATTGGAGCTATTATAGCCCAACTAGACAACAAGGGTGTAGACCATCCTGTGGCTTACACTTTCTGCGTGCTAAACAAGCATGAGAATAATTATAGTGTCACAGAGAAGGAGTGCCTCGCTGTGTTGCATGTAATCAAGCAGTTTTGTCATTACATATACGGCACCCACTTCACAGTTGTCACAAACCACACTTCTCTTAAATGTTTACAGCAGCTTAAGGAACCTGAAGGGCGCCTAGCTAGATGGGTTCTACGTCTGCAGGGATACAACTTCACTGTGCTCCATTGCCCTGGGATTCAACATCAGAACACTGATGGGCTCTCCAGAATGCCCATTCTTGCTTTGAATCCTGCAGAGGCTGATCAGCTATAAAAAACAATTGGGTACCCTTCTTGGGAAAGTGAGACAGAAGAGGTACAACTGGCCTTGATCAAGCTATCCAAAGATACCCTCATACGCGACAATCTGCTCTTCAAGAAGGTACAAGACCAGTATCTGCCTTATGTACGGCCTTGTCTTTGCCTCTTGTTGGTGTTGCAAGCTCATAAAGAGACTGGGCATGGAGGTATTGCCAAGACCTATGACTGGCTTAAAAAAAGAATTACTTCTGGGAGTAAACATTGCCTGCTGATCCCAGACGTCATAGCTAGCTGCACACCACTGCCAGCTGGAGAGGCCTCAAGCTGCTGCCCACAAGTTCAAATTAGTTCCCCTGCAACATGCCTTTCACACTGTCAGCATTGACGTGGTAGGTCCTATCCCCTGCTCACGTTATGGGTGTTGTTTTATTCTGATTGCTGTTGATCACTTCAGCAAGTAGGTAGAGGCTTGCTCTACAAAGGACATCACAGCTAAGACAACTGCTACCTTCCTGTTACAAGATGTTTTCTACCGCCATGGCTGTACTCAAGTGTTGCTCTCAGATGATGGGACTAGCTTTAATGCCAAACTTGTAACCTCTGTTGTCAAAGCTTTGGGATCACACCAGTCCTTCTCTGCCCCCTAAAATTCTTCTACCAATGGGGCAGTTGAGCGTGCAAATTCCACACTGGTCTCTATCATGAGGAAGCTCACCTAATCTGACGCTGCCAACTGGAACCTATACTTACCTGCCACTCTCTTTGCATAACGCCTTAGCAAGCATCTTGTCACTGGATACTCCCCTTTTTCTATTCTGTATGGACAAGAGGCTACTACCACATTGCTTTTGGGGCCCCCCTGCTTACCTCTGATAAGTCCATGAATACTGACAACCACATCAAAGACCTAGTCAACCGCATAATTGATATACAGGCCACTGCCTACACTTCTGCATACAAGACTAAGATGCTTGAACTCTCTCCCAATAATGCTGGACGCTCCCCCTACCTCAATTTGATGTTTTGTGACCATGTACTTTACTACTAACATAGAATAGGTGGTCACGCACATAATTTAGACTCTCTGTGAATTGGCCCTTTAGAAGTGACCTTTAAACAAGGGTATGAATACACTGTAAAGCTCCTCTCCAGTGGCTGTCCTTTTGCTTGAGTGCACGCAAAGTTCCTTTTGTAAATACCACCCCCTAAGGCCAATCTAGGGGAGAGCAATGTTGTGAATGCTGCCATTCACCATGTTTTGATTTTGCCTTTTTTGGGTTATTTTGAGAACAAATCTCTTTCTTTTGCTTTTCCCTATAAAATGAGGCTGGCTTCAAATTGGGAAATACAATTGTTCAGTTTCCTGATCCTGCACAACTCACTTGCCCCACTCATGCTTATGGCAAGTGATCCTACCATCCATGTACTGTTTTGTGGTATTATCAACCACTTTATTTTACATTTTCCTATTCACCAATAAAATTAAGTTCTATTCAAATTTTTGTCTTTGTGTCTTCTGTACTTCCTTGCCTCTCTCTAGCCACAACTAGTAGAGATTATTCTTCCAGGGCCTCAAGGTAAACATATAGCCTTCCCTGTCATCTAACCAAGACTTAGTACAAATCCAAGCCTAAGGTTAGGATTCCCTGTTGTGTGTCTGTGCTGCGCCTCAGAACACAACACATACCTATAAAGGAGATGTAGCCTGGCTAACGGAGGTTGGGGAAGGACCTACTACTATACATGCCAACCTGCCAAGCGCCAATACTGGAGTTTTGAAATTAACATTGAAAACCCTGGAATTGAACCCTTAGCTTCCAAAGACTACTCAAGTCACACAAAGTGGACAGGAGACCACCCACTTGCTAAATTGCAAACCTGAGTTGAAAAGTTACTCCAAGGCCTGCCAGTCTCCCACAGACAATTCCCCTAATGGTCACCAGATTGATGCCAACCTTGAGCCACCAAAGATACAGACCTATGCAGAGGTTGCAGCTTGCCTTAAGGAGATTAAAAAACCTATTTTTAACTCTGCCAATGACTTCCAGCAACTTCCAGCCTTCCGTCCAGAATGGGTAGTACAATTGAACTACTCAGGTGACATAGTGAACAGTGGCGGGGGAACAAAGCATTGCCACTTCTATTTGCCAGAGCAGGCACAACCTGGATCTGCTGCCCTCAAGACTCTAAGCCAAGACTCTAAGCCAAGATCCATGCCCCGCCAGTGCCTTTTCTGAAAACCTGAACCCTGCAAAAATCAAAGAAGCAAAGTCCCATGGTATAAAAACCCCAGCAGTATGGTGATGACCACATCATCATTTTGATAATAAATTTTTATGAACCTTTGGTTCAAACAAATATTACCTTACCTAGTTTTAGTGATCTTTCATCTTAACTCTGTTCAAGTAGACCACCAGGCCACTGCCCCCTCTGGAGACCAACCTGCTGATCCTACCCAGGCACTATACTGTCCCACAGAAGCCCCCTTTGGACCTGAGCATTTTACCAAATACCCGCCTAACCCAGCCTACGCAGAGTACAAATTAAAGACCATCCTCATTGCTGACCCCTTGGACAGGACTAGATAAACTGAATACATAGAACATGAAGGAAAGTGGTACAAAAGGCCGCCAAGGTTGTTCAAAGTCAAGTACAATTATCTTCCTGCCTACTTTGTCCCCATGACTCCGCCCTTAACCCCACAACCCGGCTGCCCAATAGAGACCCCTACCGCTGCAGAGACTACGTCCACCCAACTGTTTGGAGTACTATATCACCTTGATAGGATTGGTGGACTCCATGGTCCCTACCTCTGGACCCTGGTCCTTACTCGGGCAATCCATGTCTTACATTATCAAGTTAGCACCCATTCTATGGTGGGCTTTACCCGCCGGTTTGGTCCAACCCCATCCTGAGGCGCCCAACACCTCTACCTATACCTGGTTTTCTGACAATGACCCTCATTAAAATCCTGGCCAACTCAACTCCTCCCATACTGGAACCTGGCCTCCCCTGGTGTCTCCACATTCCATACTCTCCATTGCGGTGTACACCTCCATGTACTACATATTGACCTACTTTGCCAGGAGCTTTGGAAGATACAATGTCCACACCAAGGTCTTCTGCTGGTTGATGACCATATATCCAATCATCACTGCCCTGACTGGATTCCAATTTGCCAATCTACTACCATACCTGCTGCAAGTGGTACCCACAGTTTTGGGGTATTACAGATATAAGGATGTTGGAGGTGGGCGTCATAAAAGGCATTGGTCTCCTCCTTTCTCCTAAGGGCAAGGGCAGAAGAGCAATTGAACAGATCCTTGGCTTCTTTAGTGCTTTCAGAGTTGATCAGCTCATGAAGATCAGAGCACTTTTAGAGACAGCGGCAGAGTGCCTGCCAAAAGTGGAAGTAGCATCCCTGCAGGGAGCTTTTGAAGACTCTTATGAAGGCATTTTACTGAGCCTGCTCAAAATCCACTACCAGATATTTATGATAGGGAAAGCTTTTGGGCTGCTTCCTGGTTGGGGTGGCTTTGTCTTCCTGGGACTGGGCCTTCTTCTTGCACCCTCTAGTTTCCTTTGGCTCCTCTTTGATGGTTGGAAGGATCTCATCCAACTTGGCCTTTAAAATTGTAAGAGCATGGAAATAAGTTTCCTGCTTCTTATCTGGGAGAAAAAAGAAGACCAGGGGAAGAACCAGATTTCCAACCTGCCCATGGATGTTCTAAAGCTAGTTAAATAGCTTTGGGCAGGTGGAAAAAGTTCCATCTGCAAGCCAGGTCTTGCATTTTAACAGGTTGCACAGATACTGTGTGGTGGCAAAGCAAATGATGCACTAAGGGGCATGTTAGCTGTTGTTGTGGAGAAGAAATCTCTCCTCATGACAAGACATTTTTGTTTTTTCTGTAAGGATCAATTGCTCAATTGATGAAGCACTGTTGCCTTCAGTGCTCAGAAAATATATCTGATTGTGAGATACCTATGTAATTTGGAGGTGCTACCAACAGTGACAAGTTGGGTGTCTTTTAAATTGAGGAGGGCATCATTGACAACCTCAGTGGCGGTTTGATCTTTGGTGGTTGGGATGACCTGGAAAAGAAACCAGCAGGTCAGTTGGTACAAGGGATTGAAAGGCTTGGTGCAGTCATGCCCAGTAGTCAGGGCCTTGAATCAAGTGAACCTGTATGTAGTGAGCCTAGCAAGGCACCCAATGTTATCACATTTATAGTGATGTTGGCAGATTGGTTTCTTTTCATTGTTACAGCTGAAGCTGTAGCCCTTGTAAACAAAACCAGCACCCCCTTTCTTAGTCATGATGGGGTAGCTGGCTGGGTATGTGGTGGGCACAGCAAATTTGCCATTTTGATTTCAGATATTGTGGACAGTGTATAGATCCCAGAGCTCAATTTGCTCATCTAAAGGAGCACCAAGATCAGGCTCCTGTTCCTCTGCAGGCTCTGAGGTGGGATCAGAGTGGCGGTTGAAGTTGAACAACGTCTCTTGGGGGTCTGAAGGAGAGTAAACAAAAGGAGAGTGGGGAGGGGTAGGACTGTTTCCCTATTGTTCAGGTGATGAAGTTGGGGTCTTGGGGGGAGCTTTGGCCTTAGAAGGCTGCTTTTTTGGGGTTGTCTTGGCCTTCTTGGCCTTGGGAGGAGTGACCTTGGACTTGGCGGTCTTGGGCGCAGCTTTGGTGGTAAGCTTGGGAGGCATCTAAAAGTGAATTAGTATCAAAATATGGGAAATTTGGGGGTTGTTTTTAAAGAGAAAAATGATAATATTCTTAATATAAAAGTAGTAATACTTTTACATGGAATTGTAGAGAAAATTTAAAATATATAATATCAAAATTTCAAAGTTTTTTATTTTGAATTATTTTATTAGTAAAACAAGTATACAAAACTTTGAGTTTTTAACAAAAACTTGCAGTTGAAATAGTGTTTTTGAAGTGACGTAATTGAGGTGCCGTAGCTCAAAAACATAGTGTTTTTGATCATTTTTATATATTAGATTAACAAATTTCTGGTGGAGCTACCTCAACTGGGCCAAAGGGTAAAACTTGAATTTCTCAAAAACTAGCTTACACAACTGGGGAAAAAGTACCCAGTTGTTTAGAGAAGATAAAAAATATATATCTGCAAATTTTCATATGTTTTCTTACATTTTTTATTAATATGGGTTTTAACGTCAATTTGTACTTTTGAAAAGTGGAAAGCAAGAATTGCGGTGGGGAAATTGATGTAGAGTAGCCTGGTATCATATGTAATTACCCCTTATTACCCCTATCCATTGTGCACATCAAATCAATTGGGTGATATGAAACTTGATGGAATTTGAAGTGACATAAATTGAAATGGTGTAATCACCATCTTCCATATTAAAATCACTATTAAAATATTTTATTAAGAGAACCCTTATCATTGTATCCATGTATAATAAAGTTATAAATTACATATAAAAAAACTGGTTTTAGTATCCAGCAATGGCAATCACTAGAAGTACTATCATAGTGACATCTTTTTAGGTTGTTTGTATTATAAGTGTCTTAGATTAATACTATAGGAACATCTTCTGGCACTATACAACAGGCTTTATTTTAGTTCAGGTACAAGATTATTTTAGTTAAAGATAAATAGCATGATTCAAAATGATGTAAAGTCAAGATGGCGTAAACACACCCCACACTAAGTGATTTCATATGTAAATAAAGTTAGCAAAATAAGATTTAATTAATCTGACTCAGAGTGACAGAATTGAGATAGCGTAAATTTAAGATGCCACTTTATAAAATTATATGTAAATTTTAACTATTTTAGTTTTTGTGATTCAAAATCACTAACACAAAAAGCCATCTTGAATTAAATTTGAGATGGTGTAAATTGAAGTGCCGTTTTTGAAATGACATGTCCTACCACTAAAAAAGCTAAAATCAATGTATCTCAGTGAATACTAAGCCAATTTTGATGTACAATAGCTTATTTTAAAGCTGTAGATCAGCTCTACATTTTGTAGGTATTTAAAAGTCAAAACTGTATTCCAATTAACCAGTATAGCTTTACTAATCTTAATAGTGATACTACACTTATTTAGATTTAGTTTTTATTTATACTTGGAATATACATTTTTAATTTAAATAAATATAATTGAAATTTTCTTTTGATAAAGCAATTAAATAAAAATTTAATTAAATATGTGATAAGTAGTCCAAGCCTAAAAATACAATAAAATATATTCAATTGGCTTATTGAATTCAACTTTAATTCTGTCTTTGGACAGGGCAACCACCTAGTAAATAAAATATAAACCTAAATAAAAGATTATTGCAATTAAGTTTAGTAAAGCTAAAATAATATTTAATATTTAATATTTTATTTTTTTAAATATTTTAAAATTTTAGAGCTGATCTGTAGCTTTAAAATAAGCTATCAAATATTAAGATCAGCTTAGTATTCACAGAGACATGTTGTTTTTATTTTTATACATGTTCTTGAGTGAACTTAAATAAATCAAATTGATTCTGTGCCTTTGATTATGTTGCAAGCCCTTTTCCAGCACTTTACTACAAATCTGAGCATCTAGAGTGGCTAGAACTATCATGTTTGATACCATTTAGATTGAATTCATCTGAAAATATATCTAGATGCTCTAAATCAAATGAAATAAGTCTGATGAGTCTTAATGTTATTACTGCTAGTTTACTCCACTGACATTGTCAGAAATCTGCGGACAGTGGTATTTTACTATCTGCCAGCTGATATCCTAAGTCTTCTAACATTAGGAAAGTACAGAGAACCTGTGACTTTGGCATAACCTTTGGCCTGGAATATTTGTTGTCATATGAAGTAGCAAGTCTGACAGGGCCCAAGGCCCAAAGGATTGGGACGGTTCTTACTACTTCTGGATATAGGTTCATAATTATCTCTATATTTTACTATAGATAATTATACCGTATGACAACAGTTTCTTCTTTTGCTCTCCACTAATAAAACCTAAGAGAGGATCACATTAAGGAAATAAGACTTGGATCAATCATCAAGTCAATATAGAATCATCAGTCTTTTATCCTAATGGACTGGCTTTAAGGTGGCCTACCTGCCCACGTTTTATACAAGTTAGCTAGCAATGCTAAAAGAAACTGATGTAGCATTAGGTCAACACAGCAGGAGGCCCATCTTTTTTGGGGTGGTTTTAACAGAAGGCTAGCTAGACATTGGTTGGCTACTAGTTCAAAGAGATAATTCTTTCACTTAATCAGAGCTATCTAATACAACAGGCCCAAAGCCTTTTTATCTTAGTGTTTGGCCTGATGGCCCAGTCCATTTTGGACTCTTCTAGAAGTGTGACAAATGACAGCCCATGTGATGACCCTTGTTCTAGGATAATTAAAGATTATAATAGTAATTATTATGAGGAGCATGTTTGAGATGGTTGTTGAGGTGGACTAATTAATGAGCAGTAATTGCATGTCCTGTTAATTAATTGCAATGCATGAAATTGTTAATGCCAGGATATGATTTGGCCATTGATTCATTGATTCTGCAGCCTGCGGCCCACATTGTTCTATTAAAACCATTCCAAAGAGTGATTGCCAGCTGGCCCGCAATAATTGGTTGAATCTGTTAATTAGTCAATATCCCAAAATCCTGACAGACATTTTTATTATAATAGTACAATGATAAGTAAAGTTAATTCTGAAGCAGCCTCCAAACACTTAGATCAGACAATGAACTTTAGTGGAATTTTTTATTATTTCACTTTAAAATAAATAAATTTAAAATGTGAAAGCCAACCATCTTTTAGTTAAAATAATATTTATATTTGTAATTTGAACCATATTCCTTTAAATTGACTAAGCGCTGTCTTTGTTGGAAAACTTGATTCTCAGCAAAGTTTAAACATCCAATCATAAAAAAGTATTTAAATATTATGGTACTCTCTTTCAATTTTAATCAACACATCATGGAGTGGATACACTTAAAAATAATTTAATTTGCATATTCTACAAGGGTTGTAATGCTAATTAAAAATTCAAGCTTTTAAATAAGAGTTTATTAAAAATGAATGGTCTATAATCTTATTTCTATACAATTCAGCCTAACCTACACTGAATTAACTTTCATTGTCATTAATGTCAGTTTTTCCTCTCATATAAACTATGACACAGGATATGGATCAAACCCTGGTTGGCCTAGTGTTGCATTCTGGATATGAATCAGCCAAAGTAATGTCCACTTATATTAAGAGCAATGAACCAATCATACAATTGTTTGATTTTTATGTTGTGTTTGTTTTATTGTATTCTTAAACTAAATTACTGGTGCTCTTAATGCAGATATCAAATTGTATATAGACTATGTATACATTTTGGGCTTCACTTCCACAAGCTTAATTAGAATTGTGGTCAAAAAAGCCACTTTCAAACTAAGTAAGCCAAGTGAAAAGGATTTTCTTGACACCACTTGCTTTTTATATGTTACAGTTCTCCAGCCTCTTTAAGATAATTTCTTTAGAAAGTGCCTTCTACAGCAAAATAGTTATTATTCACATCCATATATATAACCTTGCTTACAGTTAATAAATAACCTGTTTTTTCTTATTGTTCTTTATTTGATGTCCTTATTAAAGACTATCACTATGCCATCAGCAGGTATAGTATTAAGAAATAAGATTATTAGGATAACCATTTGTAAAGATTTTGCACCCAAGCTCCATATTTTACATAATTGGTGCTCATGTCTTATATCATCAACAGTCCCCATCCCCACAGCCAGTTCTTTGAGGAGGGTGAACAGTTATGAACTGATTCTGCTTCTCCTTCTCTCAACTACCAACCAGTCCCTTCCTTCATTGCTGCCAACAGCCACACTGGAGAGAGAAAAGAAGTCCCTTATGGCCTGCCATCCTCAGTCAATTTATGCCTGCACAACAACACCCTCAAGCCATCCTGTTCTCCCAACCTTTTTTGTTATAGGCACCTACCCCAATGGAGATGAATTCTAACTCCTCTTTATCTGAAAAGGCTATACACAATACCATGGCTGCCATAGATACTGACGCCACTGGAAATAGTGCACATCCAGACCACCTAGCCTTACAGCAACATGAAGCTGATAACTCCATGATAAATTTTCAAAAATTCTCCCAAGTCAGTTTGAAACAACTCTGCTGTGACCTAAACACTGTAG
The DNA here is from genome assembly GCA_014839935.2 of Entomophthora muscae. Classification (NCBI taxonomy): domain Eukaryota; kingdom Fungi; phylum Entomophthoromycota; class Entomophthoromycetes; order Entomophthorales; family Entomophthoraceae; genus Entomophthora; species Entomophthora muscae. The sequence continues at coordinate 43,923 of QTSX02003845.1, read as the reverse complement.
AGAACAATAAGGACTACCTACAGCACTACACTCACCTACTAGCTATTTGCCACAACAGAGTTCACTTGGGTCAGATATAGAGCTTGGTAAATGATCATAGGGGTCCTATTTTTTAGCCAATAATCCTTCCTTTAAGTCCTGCACTCTGAGCTAAAGAAAAGGCTCTTTATGGTAAAATGTTTGGCTCTTGGGGAAAACATCCAAGAGGACAACATGAAACCTTTATTATAAAAGGTTTTGTCATGCACTGCCCCAAAGGGCAGGCTCTTTAAATTTATTATGTTTGTTTGTTTTTGATTGATTTAAAATTCAGTATTTTTTAATATTTGAAGTTTTGAATTGAGAGTTAATATATAAGTATTTTAAAGTTAATTACCTTGTTTTCTTTTGCTATTTGCGTTTGAATTGTTGTTGTTGTTGTTGCTGTCTTCATTATATCCTGTTATATATTTCTAATTTAAATTAGAATATTTTCATCTATTCTTACCTTTCAAAACCCTTGCTTACGTTGTTGCCGCTCCCCAGTTAATGTTGCTGATCTGCAACTACTGTTGGGCTTTGAAGCTCTCCTTTTCCTCAGGTTTTTGCCCAACTTTCTCCAGTTGCTCCTGTTCTTGGCTGCTTTCCCCATGACTATCATTATGCAACTGTCAAACTTTTTCTATAAATAAAGAGCTTGTGAAGAGTAGGTTTTAAGCCAAAATTCTAAGTGATTTCTTCCCTTCAATCTTTTATCCAATTTAAACTTGAGATCTTAATTTTTAGAAATTTATACATTTTTATTAAATTCATTTTAAAGTTTAGCCTTTTCTTTCCTTAAAACAAATGGAACTTGTAAAATAACAAGCCTTAGGCTTGTTGTATCCATTGTTTTCCCTTAAGGAATCATTTGATAGTTATATGTATCAATTTGCTGATGGATAATATCCTAATATTGACATTCCCTCAGTTACAAATTGCTCACTATTAAACCCTTTATTTTGTCTTCTTTGCTTAGGGTTTTTAAACTCAATCACTCCTTTTGTAACTCAGTATAGGTTTTTAGCAGGGTTCTGTAAGATTATTTTGAAGACAGTTCCCACCTTTTTATACCCTTTTAAATCTTAATCCTAATGCCTTACACACACTAGTTTATAACTTTGTATCAATATGGGCAAGGCCTTACATTATTTTAGCTTCTCATGGGATTGACCCAGGCAGTACATTTTCCATTTCTTCTATCATCTTTTTAGCTTTGTATCTCTCTATTATTATTGTAACATTGCTATCTCTAGTAGTTCTTTTACTTGGTGGGTTATATGATAAAGATTTTTGTAATAAGGAGGGGCATACTCCTACTTCCTACACCAACCAAACATTAGTTCTCAATACCTTAGCTCATAGTTTGCCACTCCCTAGTATTTATAACACTTTAGCTTATGCACAGGCCAACTATAAAGCTACAGATCCAAATTCTCCACCAACTCCCAGAAGGTTCTCTATCTTGCGGAGAAGCTCACTGGTCACTACAGAGATTGGTTTAGCTCTCACTTAATACACAACCCAGGTATCTCCAGAACTACAACCTCTTTGTCAGTTCACTACTATCCTTCTATGGAGAAGACAAAGAGTCATAAACTCCCTCTGATTCTTGTTTTGCAGGTCTCACACAAGGTTTGCTCCCACTTGGCAAATACAACTGGAAGTTTTGCTCTCTTCAGTCAAGACTACAAGCCTCTGACACTGAGGCTTGTAGCTTCTACAAGTTAGGTCTTAACAGATTGCTCCAGGAATTTTGGGTCCACCACAACCTTCCAAACAAACTAGAACCTCTTATCAGAGAGGTGGTTAAGTGGAACCAAAAATAACTTTCCTCAAAACCACCTCCTTCTTCTAATTTATCCCCAACAGCTCAGTTGTTTGTACCAGACAAGGTACTGCTTTCTTCAAACCCTCCACCTGGCACTGATACAAAGTCTGGGGGAGGTTTTTGCCTTACTTCCAAGGAAGTCCTTAGAAGAAGGAACAATAACCTCTGCTCCTACTGTGGATCAAAGGATCATCTTCTACCATCCTGTCCCCTCTCCAAGCGCTCCCCCTTTGCCAACAAGACCTCCACTCTCACTTTGCTTTCCCTTATTGACACTTACAAGTCAACTAATGTCATGAATGAAATTTCAATACTTGTATTGAAAACACAAGAGTTGAACCCCAGTTCCCAAAGGACGGATCAAACCCTCCAGGACAGTACAGGATCTGCCAACCTGTTAAGTCATAGGCTCAAATTGGTGAATTACTCTGCGACCCGCTGGCCTACTACAGAGAATTCCCTGAATAGTTGCCAGTCTGCCGTCAAACTGGTGCCAATGAAAACCCATATTGACAAAGGAAATGTAACCTTGCTAACAGAGGGTGGTGAAGGAACCACTACCATCCTGCTCAACGCCAATACTGGAGTTTCAAAACCAACATTGGAAACCCTGGAATCAAACCCTGACCCTCCAAAGACTACTCAAGTCACACAAAGTGGACGGGAGACCGCCCACTTGTTGAATTGCAAACCCAAGTTAACAAGTTACTCCAAGACCCGCCAGCCTCCCAAAGACAATTCCCCAAATGTTCATCAGATTGATGCCAACCTTGAGCCACCAAAGACCCAACCTACGCAGAGGTTGCAGCTTGCCTTAAGGAGGTTAAAACAAAACCTATTTTTAACCTTGACAATGACCACCAGCAACTGCCAGTCTTCTGCCCAGAAGGGGTAGTACAATTGGACTACTCAGGTGACATAGTGAACAGTAGCGGCGGAACAAAGCATTGCCATTACTATTTGCCAGAGCAGGCACAACCTGGATCTGTCATCCTTGAGACTCCAAGCCAAGACCCACGTCCCGCCAGTGCCTTGTCTGCAAACCTGAACCCTGCAAAAATCAAAGAAGCAAAGTCCCATGGTATAAAAACCCTGGCGGTACGGTGAAGACCCCATTGTCATTTTCAATAATAAAGTTTTATGAACCTTTGGTTTGAACAAATCTTACCATATCTAGTATTAGTGAACTTCCATCTTAATTCCAGTCAAGTAGACCACCAGGATGCCGCCCCCTCCTGAGCCCAATCTACCAAATTGCCTCAGGCATTATACCGCCCCCAGGAGCTCCCTTTGGACCTGTGCACTTTACTGAGTACCCCCCCAATCAGGTCTATTCAGAGTTTGACTTGGAAACCATCCTCATTGCCAACCCCTTGGCCAGGACTAGAGAAACCAAATACATAGGACACAAAGGAAAGTGGTACAAAAGGCCGCCAAGATTGTTCAAAGACAAGTACAATTATCTGCCAGCGTACTTTGTTCCCATGACTCCACCATTAACCCCAAGACCAGACCACCCCTTGGAACCTGCTGCCGCCGAGACCACCTCTACCCAACTGTTTGGAGTACTCTATATTACTTTGACAGGATTGGTGGATTCCGTGGTCCCCAACTCCAGACCCTGGTCCATGCTCAGTCAATCTGTATCTTATATTATCAAGTTAGCACCCATTCTATGATGGGCCCTACCCGCCGGCTTGACCGCCCCTCACCCCAAGCCGCCCAATGCCTCTACCTATGACTGGTTTCCTGACACCTACCGTCTTAGTAACTATCATTGACCTTTGGGAATGATCAAGGTCCTTGCTCTTCTCAATACTGGCGCTGATACAAACTTCATTGAAGAGAAACTTGCTAAACTAATTGGACTCTCTGCTTCCGGGTCCTTTGACGCTAAGGTAGGAAACAGCACTATCATTGGTGCCACACCTATCCTCCAACCCGTCACTATTGACTTGGAGAACTCTCCATTCTGCGTCACGTGTAACTCCTCTCCCAGCTTACCTTTCCCGTTCATCCTTGGATTCCCATGGTTATGAGAGTCTTTGCTTAACTTCAATCACCCAAACAACAAAATTTCATTTACATGCAATGATGTTGTCAAATTACTTCCTCTTGTATCTGGTACTCTTTGTCCAATTCCCACCAAGCTGAACCTGAATACCATCTCTATTATAATCTTGGATACTAGTTCCTCCAAAGACAAGGATGGATTACCTTATTGTTATTCTGACTTCAAGGATTGCTTTAGTGAAGAAGAATGTAATCTGCTACCTCATCATAGGCCCTACAATATTCAGATAAACCTTAAAACGGGCACTACTCCTCCCTGGGGAAGGCTTATACCTCTCTCTGACTCAGACAACACTCTACTAAAGAGCTACATCAACAAAGAACTCTCCAAGGGTTTCATCTCTTGATCCACGTCTCCATGCTCCTCTCTCATCTTCTTTGTTGGTAAATCAGATGGCTCTAAGCGCCCTTGTGTAGACACTAGATCTCTCAATAATATCACAATCAAGGATAGATGCCCTATTCTTTCTGCTGAGGCTTAAACCAATTGCCTTGCTGGTAGTTATGTATACACTAAGATTGGCCTTCAAAGCACTTTCAACCAGATCAGAGTCTCTCCTGGCCACAAATAAAAGACCGCGTCCCGTACCCCATTTGGGTTATCCAAGTACAATGTAATGCCCTTTGGGGTATGTAACGCTCCGTCAACCTTTCAGGCCTTAATGAATGAGGCACCTCTGCCCTTCTTTAATGAGTTTGTTGTTGTCTATCTTGACAATATCCTCATATACTCCTCTTCCATTGACAGCCATGTTGCCCACGTCTGCTAGGTACTCCAGAGACTTTGAGAATACAACCTGTTTTTAAAATCTTCTAAGTGCTCATTCTTTTGCACTGAGGTTGATTTACTTGGCTTTGTTGTCACTCAAAACGGTTTTGCTGTCTCTTCTAGCAAGGTGGATGCTATCCAAAGCTGGCCTGTTCCCAAGACTCACTCACAACTTTGTGGTTTCCTTGGATTAATAAACTATTGCCGTAAGTTTGTGGAAAATATTTCTTCTTTAGTTTTGCCTCTCACTACCCTTACTTCTCATTATGTTCCTTTTGTCTGGACCTCTTAGGCCCAGCTCATGTTTGATGCTACCAAAGCAGGCATTGTCTTCACTCCTGTCCTCCTGATGTCCAATCCTTCCAAGCCATTCTTGGTTGAGACTGATGCCAGCAACTATGCAGTTGGTGGTGTTCTCTTTCAGCTTGGGGTGGATTGGATGCAACACCCTGTTGCATACTTCCCTCAAAAACACCTTCCAGCTGAACAAAACTACCCTGTACACAACAAGGAACTTTTTGCCATCATAAAAACACTCAAGCATTGGCGTTGCTACCTTGAGGGACTCAACAAGCCTTTCCTTGTTTACACAGACCATAAGAACTTGCTTCACTCCACTGAGTCGCACTGCATCTCCCAAAGACACGCTAGATGAGTACTGGAGCTGTCAAATTTCTGCTTCAAGCTTGTGTATAAGAAAGATATACTCAATACTCTACCTGACGCGCTTAGTTGTCATCCTTCATTATCTGATGTTGACAAAGACTATAAACTCCTCAACACCAAGATAATTCTCCCACCTGAAAGCTTTCTGAAACTCAATGTTATCAGTACTACAACCCCCAATATACTGAAGCAAATCCACAAGTCCCAGCTTTCTAAAAAAGCCTTGTCTCAGATCACTGACGCTCATAAAACAATAAGACAGTCACAAACTCTTCCTTCTCCCTGCTAGACGGTGTGTTATACTTCAACAACCTTTTGGTAGTTCATCCTCCTGACCTTCAGTAGCTTCTAACCATCATGTTACATGATTCCTTTGCTGCAGTCCACTCTGGATATAAGAAAACGCTTTCTAAACTCTGCAATCACTTCTGGTGGCCAAAGATGTCCACCTTTGTCAAGTCATACACCAGTAGTTGCCTAGTTTGACAGAGATGCAAACACCCCACCCAGAAACCTGTTGGTCTTTTATGCTTACACCCAGTCCCTGAAGCTCCTCAGCAGTCTTTCTCTTTGGATTATATTGTCCAGCTTCCTCAGTCTGAAGGTTTTGATGCCATAATGGTCATTGTAGCCAGATTCTCAAAGCAGGATATTTTTGCTCCCTGTAATTCTAAAATTACTGCAAAGCAGACTGCTTCCCTCTTTGTTAAAAACGTCTTCATCCACCATGGTAATCCAAGAGATATTGTCTCCAAATGTGGACCACAATTCCTTTCCCTGTTCTGAAAGGAGTTTATGACTCAGCTAGGCGTCCACCTTTCTCTTGGCACGTCCTACCATCCCCAGTCAGATGGGCAAACCAAACATACAAACCAGACACTAGAATGTTTTCTTTGCTGCTTCTCTAACAAACAACAAGACAATCAGGCTTCTCAACTACCTTTGGTCCAGTATTCCTACAATGCTACCCCCCATTCCTCTACCAAGATGACCCTGTTCATGGTAAGTTTAGGCTATACTCCTGCCTTTGTTCCCTCTGTCATCTCCTCTGTCCATTCCCCATTAGCTGAGGAGTTTCTTATCCAGCTAAAACTCATCCATAATTCCTTAAAAAAGAATCTATCTAAGGCTATTGAGGTTTAAAAGGTCCAGGCTAACTGTCACTGTCAGGAAGGAAAGAGCATCCAGGTCAACAACCTTGTATATCTAAATACAAAGAATTTTTCTATCAGATGGCCCTCTTGTAAACTTGATCCGCGGTTCATAGGGTCTTTTCTTGTAACAGAAAGAGTTGGAAAAGTTGCATACTGTATCCAACTTCCTCTAGGGTATCACATTCATGACGTCTTCCACGTGCCCCTCCTCAAACTCCAGACTAGTCCTCCTCCTCACATGGTTCAAGGAACCCCTGAGTATAAGGTTGACTCCATTATCAACCATTGTTATAACTATGGTAAACTCCAATACTTGGTTCTTTGGAAGGGATATTCTGTTGAGGAGAGTTCTTGGGAGCCACTGTCTAACCTTGGAAACTGTCCTGATGCCATCAACTCTTATATCCAAGAACATCCTGATCTTGGTTCTGGAGGGGGTAATGTCATGCCCTGCCCCAAAGGGCAGGCTCTTTAAATTGATTATGTTTGTTTGTTTTTGATTGATTTAAAATTCAGATTTTTTTAATTTGAAGTTTTGAATTGAGAGTTAATATATATGCATTTTAAAGTTAATTACCTTGTTTTCTTTTTCTATTTGCGTTTGAATTGTTGTTGTTGTTGCTGTCTTTATTATATCCTGTTATATATTTCTAATTTAAATTAGAATATTTACATCTATTCTTATCTTTCAAAACCCTTGCTTACGTCATTGCCGCTCCCCAGTTAATGTTGCTGATCTGCAACTACTGTTGGGCTTTGAAGCTCTCCTTTTCCTCAGGTTTTTGCCCAACTTCCTCCAGTTGCTCCTGTTCTTGGCTGCTTTCCCCATGACTATCATTATGCAACTGTCAAACTTTTTCTATAAATAAAGAGCTTGTGAAGAGTAGGTTTTAAGCCAAAATTCTAAGTGATTTCTTCCCTTCAATCTTTTATCCAATTTAAACTTGAGATCTTAATTTTTAGAAATTTATACATTTTTATTAAATTCATTTTAAAGTTTAGCCTTTTCCTTCCTTAAAACAAATTGAACTTGTAAAATAACAAGCCTTAGGCTTGTTGTATCCATTGTTTTACCTTAAGGAACATTTTGATAGTTATATATCTCAATTTGCTTATGGAGAATATCCTAATATTGACATTCCCTTAGTTACAAATTGCTTACTATCAAACCCTTTATTTTATCTTCTTTGCTTAGGGTTTCTAACTCAATCACTCCTTTTGTAACTCAGTAAAGGTTTTAGCAGGGTTCTGTAAGATTATTTTGCAGACAGTTCCCATCTTTTTATACCTTTTAAATCTTAATCCTAATGCCTTACTCACACTAGTTTATAACCTTGTACCAATATGGGCAAGACCTTACAGGTTTTAGGTTCAAAGCTGTTATGATCTGAGGTGTGGCAAAGAGTCACAACAAAGAACCTAACCTTATGCTTGGATTTGTACTAAGTCTTGGTTAAAATGGTAGGGAAGGCTATGTAATTACCTTGTGGCCCTGAATGAATAATATCTGCTAGACGTGGCTAAAGAGGCGCCAAAGTATGTGGAGACACAAAGACAAAAATGTGAATAGAACTTAAATTTTATTGGGTATAAGGATTGGGATTATATACTGTGTAGCTTTACCACAAAGCAGTACATGGACGGTAGGATCACTTGCCACAAGCATGGGTGGGGCAAGCAAGATGTGCAGAATCAGGAAATCAAACAATTGTATTTCCTAATTTAGAACCAGCCTAATTTCAAAGGGCAAAAGCAAAAGAGAGGGATTTGTCCTCAAAATAACCCAACAAAGGCAAAATCAAAACATGGTGTTGCAGATTAAATGGAGTTGAGATTAAGTTGTCCATCTAGGAATCAAGCAGCAGAACAGTTGTACAGTTGATTTATTGCGTCCTGATTTTACTAAGGGTTAAGACGTTTAAAACGCCTCTAAAACAGGTGTTCAAAACGCCTTTTGAATGTGCATAAGGCACAGACTTTACTTCCAAGGTTAATAATAGAACAACAAAGTTATTTCCATCTGTCTCCTTAAGGAAAGCTGCGTGAAACTGGTCATTCTCTTGCACAGGACTTTATGCTGTGCTAATCCACTCTCCTCCATTAGGAAAGTCCTTCTGTCTGTGCCTCCCTTTCCCTGGTGGAAATTCCCCTGCCTCCCACTATATAAGTGCAACAATATAACAATAAACACTAGTTTTGTCTTTATACCTTTATATTCTTCTGTCCTTTTAAAGGCTGCCACTATACCATCAACAGGCATAGTAATAAGAATTAGGTCCTTGACTAACTGTTTGTAGAAATTAGCAACCCTTTGCTGCTAGCATTACAACATTGGCGCTCATGGCTTCTTCAAACCACAGCTTCCTCTCTTCCTACCCCCACAGCCTTGTTTTTGTGGAGGGAGAGATGTCCTTGCCTATACCTGCGGCTCCTTCTGCCCAACCCAAACCAGGATTGACCTTCACTGCTTCTGGCTCTCTATCTGGTAGACTATATGGCTCTTCTTATGGTCAATCAGGACTAAGCCAGTGGTTGCCTAACTGCCAACAACTTTTGGAAATTGCCAGCCCCCAGTCAATTATGATCTCCTAGATGAACTTCATTGAAGAAGCCCTTACCTCTTTGATACCAATCCAGACTGACTCCATGGCTGAAGCAACTAGCATTAACTGCGTCTCCTGCTTCTTGGAGCCTGCCTTGGTGAAGGAAGTATGCTGTCAATATTCTCCTCTTTCTTCTTCTAGTTATTCTCCTGATGGAATCTACCTTAATTCTGGCACCCTCCTAACTTTTAGCCGCTCTGGCCCCTAATCTGCCCCCAAACCTTGCTCAAAATATATCAGAAGCAGTTCACTTTCACTCTGGAATGGCTCTATGGATGAGCATGATGCCCTGGAGTTCTATGATCATCAACAGAAAACTCCTAAGCCAGAATAAATCTATAACAGCTACACCATGGAACTCACTGCTCTTCAGGATACTATAAAGGCTCAAGAAAGACGGATGGGGTTTCTGGAAGAAGAATGAGTTCTGGTCTTTGAGGAAAAGAAAGAGTGGCTAGATGAGTTGGATGCTAAACGTGCTCTCCTTGACTCCCTTCAGGACCAACTAAGCTAGCACCTTGAAGATGCCTCAGAAATTAGTACCCCTGATACTCTTTAGGATTGCATGGTGATGCAAAAGCTGATAGTTCCCCCTCTCAGAAGATTCATACTACATTACCCCTTCTTGACTCTCACCACTGTCACAGAAGCAATGAAGTGGATGTCTCCTTCATTGCACCTTCAGCAGGTACCCTAGAGTCTCCCTGGGAACCTGATAGCAATCCCTTAATCTCTCCTGATAGTTCTGAAGCAACTAAACTTCAGGCTATTTAGAGTAAGGAGAATTCACTGATGATTCTGGCATTGAGGAGTACAATAAGGATCACTCAAAAAACTACTAAGCAGCCAGGACAAGGAGAAATCCTTGGCTGCATTTGTGGTTTTACTTCCTCCTTTCCCCTGTTCCTCTTCCCCCTGACAAGCCTGTGCCTGACCCTGGCAATTGTTGTTATTTTACAACAGAGCCTTCTGATGCCCCTCTGCTGGTTGACTTTGCCTCTAAATCAGAAACGTTGGATTCTTGCACTGTGAGAATTCAAGAAGATCTTGCCTTCTGGGTACCCACATCCAAGTTCTTCTTGGCCATGGACATGATACCTGGCTACTGGCAGATTGATCTCCCCCACTGATCAAGAAAAATGTGCAATCATCACTGAAAAAGGGCTATTCTAACCCACAAGGATGCCTCAAGGTCTTTCCAATGCCTCAGCTACCTTCCAGCGGGCCATGGATGCAGTGATGGGCGACCTCAAACTCACCAGCGCCTTGGTCTACATAAATGACATTAATGTGTTCTCCTGGAACTTTAATGATCACCTACAATACTTGGAGGAAGTCTTCCAGAGGTTACTTGCAGTCAATCTCAAGATCAAGTCACACAAGTGCAACTCCTTCAAGGAGCACCTTGAGTTCTTGGGGTTTATCATTAGCCAAGATGGACTCCGCCCTGTACCTCTGAAGGTGGAAGCCATTGATAAAATGAAGATCCCAGCCAATAAGCAGGACATGGAGGTCTTCCTGGGGATGATTGGATACTACTGTTGCTTCATCCCTAACTTTGCATCCCTGGGCAACCCCTTTTTCAGCTTCTCTGAGCTGATAAGGAATTCTTCTGGAGCCCAGTGTGCCAATCTGCCTTCAATGCTATCAAGGGAACACTGACTGCAGCCCCTGTACTGGCCTACCCTGACTTTGCCAAGCCGTGTGTGGTTCATACAGATGCTAGTCTGACTGCAATTGGGGGTGTTTTCTCCCAAATGGACTCCAAAGGACTTGAGCACCCTGTTGAATACTGCTCATGTATGCTTAGTGTTCACAAGAGGAACTACACTGTCACCAAACGAGAGTGTCTGGCTGTGATATACTCCTAACAACAATTCAGAGTCTATCTCCATGTGGTACATTTCATGGTTGTAACAGATCATGCCTCCTTGCAATGGCTGAAGACCCTCAAGGACCCCAAAGGACGTCTGGCGTGTTGGGCCATTAAACTTCAGGCTTATAAAATATAAATCATTCATTGAGCTGAAGCAGCCCACCAGTATGCTGGCTTCTCTCCTGCCTTCCCACTGTTACCTTAGTATCCCCCATGGCTGACATTCTCTATGACAAGCTTATGGAGAATCCTTCTTTGTGGGGGGAGTAGCCGTTAGAGATACAGAGAGCTCTCAAGAAGCTAGCTGTTGATACCAAGGTCTCTAAGGGACTACTCTTGAAGCTTTGTGAAGACTCTTGGCTATCTTATATAAGCCCATCCCTACGCATGGACTCAAAGGTGGCCACTCACAAGACTACTGGCCATGGTGGCATACAGAAGATGTTAGTTCTGCTACAGCAGCACTGCTTCTGGGAAGGAATGTGCACTGATGTTTTAGATACACTAGTCACCTGTCATGACTGTAGAATTGAGAGACCTAAGGTTGCCAAGTTCCAACACAGACTTTTACGTCCTGGGTTTGCTTTTCACACTGTAGCCATTGACATAGTGGGCCCCTTGCTAGATACCAAAAGTTGTAACAAGTTCATCATTGTGGCTGTTGACCATATGGCTAAATGGGTAGAGGCCAAGGCAATTCCCAACCAATCTGCACTGGTGACAGCCACATTCATCCCAGAGAATATCATATACAAACATGGTTGCCCCCAGATTCTGCTGAAAGACAATGGTATCAACTTCACCAGTCATATCATCCCCCGCCTCAACCAACTGATGGGAATTTGTGGGACACTATTCACCCCTTATCATCCACAGACAAATGGCATGGTAGAGCGCACTAATGGGAGCCTGGTCCAGATACTCTGGAAGTTTAGTCACCAACATGAGACTTAATGGGATACCTTCCTTCCTGTAGCCATCTTTACATATAACATTGTGTACAATTGTTCCACTAGCAAGCCGCCCTTTCAACTGCTCTACGGCTGGTAACCAGGACTTCCTCCTTTACTATATTCCTTGGTAAAGCCCAGACTGGCTGTGTCCCCAGAGGCGTATCTCAACAAGCTGGTTCAAACTCTTATTTGCTTGCAATCAGAGGCCTATGCCGTAAACTTGAATCATAAGTTGCAGGACCTAGAATGAGCTGCATCTAAACACCCTGCCTTACCCACTTACCTGTTAGGAGACTCAGTCTACTTCTTCAGCAATCAAGGGTACAGCCGCAAATCCAAACTTGCCTCCCTTTAGCAAGGTCTAGTTCACGTTATCCAGAAGACTGGCCCCAATCCCTACTCCCTTAAGGAGCCCCATTCTGGGCAATTGATCACTAGAGTATACGTTAAGTTTATATGTGCTGCTCCTAGAAACTAATAGTAAGCCCCAATGAGGACAACAACCCAAAAAAACAAATGCCTAATTAAAAAATTCCATGGGTTCTTGTCCTGTTTGCAATAGTGTTGTACCAAAGTATGAGGAATAAGAATGAAAGAGCAAGGTGTTTATTGGAGACTGCAAGACTCTTCCTGTACCACATCAACTGTTCTACCACCTGAACGGCAGCCAGGAAACACAGCTGGTTACCTACAGATCCGCAAAGCCAATGACCAAGGATTGGGCAACAAACCCCTACCTAACAAGACATGTGTTTGACCCCAACACCATAGCTGCTACCTAGAGTTGTCAAGCCATTCTTGACCCTGTTGTCTAATACAGTGGAGGGAAATGTTGCAGATTAAATGGATTAGACATTAAGTAGCACATCTAGGAATCAAGCAAAAGAACAGTTGCACAATTGCTTTATTGCTTCCTGATTTTACTAAGGATAAAGACGTTTAAAACACCTCTAAAACAGGCGTTCAAAGCGCCTTTTAAATACGCATAAGGCACAGGCTTTACTTTCAATGTTAATAATAGAACAAAAAAGTTATTTCCATCTGCCTCCTTAAGGAAAGCCACATGAAACTGGTCATTCTCTTGCGCAGGACTTTCTGCTGTGCCAATCCACTCTCCTCCATTAGGAAAGTCCTTCTGTCTGTGCCTCCCTTCCCCTGGTGGAAATTCCCCCACCTCCCACTATATAAGTGCAACAATATCACAATAAACACTAGTTTTGTCTTTACACCTTTATATTCTTCTGTCCTTTTACAGGCTGCCACTATACCATCAACAGGCATAGTAATAAGAATTAGGTCCTTGACTAACTGTTTGTAGAAATTAGCAACTCTTTGCTGCTAGCATTGCAATACATAGTAAATGGTGGCATTCACAACATTTCCCCCTCTTGATTGCCCTTAGGGGGGTAGTACTTGTGGAGGAACTTGGCGTGCACGCAATCAAACAGTCAACCACTAAAGAGGAGTTTCACAGTATAATCTCATACCTGCTTGAATGTCACTTCCAATGGCCCAATCCACAACAAGTCTAGCTTATGACTGTGTCCTTCTACTCTATGTTGATAGTATAGAACATGGTCCACAATGTTGAACTCAGGCAGGGGAGATCTTTCAGCATTGTCAGGGGAGAGCTCAAGCAGCTTGGTCTTATAGGCAGACGTGTAGGCAGAGGCCTGAATATCAATGATTCAATTTACTAGACCTCTGATATGATCATCAGGGTTCATGGCCTTATCAGAGAAGAGTAGGGGGCCCCAAGAGTGACAGAGTGGTAGCTTCACAACCATACAACATAGAAAAAGGGGAATACCCAGTGACACAATGTTTGCTAAGGCAGTAGGTAAAGAGAGAAAAGGTTAAGTATAGATACTAGTTGGCAGCGTCAGAAAAAGTGAGTTTCCTCATGAAAGAAACCAGAGTTGAGTTTTCACGCTCAACAGCTCTATTGGTGGAAGGATTATAGGGGGCAGAGAAGGACTGATGAGACCCCAAGACTTCAACAACAGAGGTTACTAACTTAGCGTTGAAGTTAATACCATTTTCAGACAATAACAATTGAGTTCAACCATGGAAAAAGAATACATCTTGTAGCAGGAAGGCGGTGTTTGTTTTGGCAGTGATATCTTTGGTAGGGCGTGCTTCTACCCACTTGCTAAAATGATCAACAGCAATAAGGATAAAGCGGCAACCAGAGCAGGAGCAAGGGTGAGATCATATAGCGTCAATAATGACAGTGTGAAATGTGTGTTGAGGGGGGACTAGCTTGAACTTGTTGGCAGCAGCTCAAGACTGTTGGAGCTGGCAATCATGGCAACTAGCAATGAATCTGGGATCAGCAGGCAAAGATTTTCCCAGAAGTAGTTCTTCTGGAGCCAGCCATATGTCTTGGCAACGCTCATGTCCTGTCTCCTTATGAGCTTGAAGTAACACTGAAAGACAAAGACTAGGCCTTACGTAAGGCAAGTAGTGATCTTGTACTTTCTTGAAAAGCTGATTGTCACAAATGAGTGTGCCTTTGGATAATTGAGAATGGAAATTTGGACTTCTTCTGTCTTGTTCTCCCACAAAGAAGGATGTCCAATTAGTTTGTATAACTGGTCAGCCTCAGCAGGGTGGAGAACAAGGATAGGCATTCTGGACAGTCCATCAGCATTCTGATGTTGAATCCTGGGGCAGTGCAGCACAGTGAAGTTGTATCCTTGCAGGCAAAGAGCCCATCTAGCAAGTCGTCCTTTGGGCTCCTTAAGTTGGTGTAGCCATTTGAGTGAAGCGTGGTCAGTAATCACAGTGAAATGGGTGCTATACATGTAATAGCAGAACTGCTTGACGGCATGCAACACAGCAAGGCACTCTTTCTCTGTTACACTGTAATTCTTCTCATGCTTATTCAGGACACAAGAGGTATAAGCTACAGGGTGATCCACACCCTCATCATCCAGTTGATCCAAGATGGCACCAATGGCTAGGTTGCTAACATCAGTATATAGGATGAATTCCTTATTATAGTCATGATATACTAAAATAAAGGCCTCCTTAAATTTTTGCTTGAGGGTCTCAAAAGCTTGCTGCTGGCTTGCGGTCCATTCAAAAGGGGCATTGTGTAGCAGCTGGACCAAAGGTTTACTAGTGACAGCAAAATCAGGGATGATTTGTCTGTAATATCCCATCATGTTCAGAAAGACTTGAACTTCTTGCAGGTTGGTGGGCAGAAGCATTTTGTTGATGGCTTCAACTTTCTTAGCCATTGGGTGAATTACTGTCTGGGTTACTTAATGGCCCAAGAACTCAAGGCATCCTTTAAGAAGGCACACTTAGATGGTTTTAACTTAAGTCCAGCTTCCAAATCTTTATGAAAACTTCTTTGATATGGGTCAGGTTATTGGTAAAGATAGCACTAAAGACAGTTATATCATCTAAGTACACTAGGACATGCGAGAGCTTTAAATCACGTAGAATGGAGTCCATGGCTTGCTGGAAAGTAGCTGGAGCGTTGCAGAGCCCTTGCAGCATTTGTGTAGACTCAAACAACCCCTCAGAAGTGACAAGGGCAGCTTTCTGTCTATCCTTGGGGAGAGATAAATTTGCCAGTACCCAGAGGCTAGGTCCATAGCAGAGAAGAACTTGGAGCTCCCAAGGCGGCAGAGAGCATCCTCAATGTGAGGTAAGGGGTTGGAATCCTTTTTGATTAAGGAATTCAGTTGCTGATAGTCCATCACAATAAAATGACCTCCATCCTTCTTATTCAGTATGAGCAAGGGGGAGGCCAACAGACTTTGGGAAGGGGCAAGCAGTCCAGCGTCTAAAAATTTTTTTGAGCTCTTTAGACACCTGAGCATCCTCTATACAGCTGCGGTAATAGGGTTTAGCGCAAAAGGGGGGAGCATCATCAGTATCATTCTGGTGAATGTCACCTTTAGCTAGACCATAATCTGTGCTTTTCTTAGCAAAGATATCCAAAACCTGATCCAGTAGATCAAGCACCTCTTTCTGCTGAACCGGAGACAGCTGCAGAAAAACCCTGAGTAGTGAACAAGGATAGCACTTGAGGCTTGTCTTCAGGTAAATTAAAGTCTTGGAACATACCAAAGGAATTAAAGATATGATGTCAGGAGCCCTCAACAACTTGCCATAACCAACTACCTGTCCTCTAGACACATTTATGGGGAGAGCAGTTAAGCTGGCAGCCAGCAATTGAACAGGGTCTTTATGAGAGAAATCCAAGTTTTCTGGGCAGAGATAGGGCTTGTTGCGTCCTAGCAAGGGAGGAGAGTATAACTCTAGGAACATACACTTGGGTAGCTCATACAATATTTGGGAGTCTAGGATAGCCTGAGATCCAGGGGGAATGGTTACAGCAGAAGTGGCCAAGAGGGGAACCCCTTTAGATGGAGGACATATCATAGGAGGGCACTTCATGTTGGAGGAATGAGTATGGTATTTTAGAGTGAAAACACCAGTGGGATATTCTAAGGCACATGTCTTGAGGCGCTTCCCAGGAACTTTAACTGGCTCTTCAAAGATCAGAGTGACCTTGTATATAATATAGAGAGGTAGTTGTCCTTTAAGTTGTGTCAAAACCGCAGGCTCAACCTGCCAGCAAGGTTCCAACCAAGCTGGGTTTGTGACCTGCAATCTGATTATCCGGTTACTAGAAGCCAGACTAGGAAGTCAACTTGAATTACCAAATCCAACAACATTAACAGATGATGATCTTTTACGGTAGATACCTTGTTTTGGCGCTTGACTCATTATCAGGATCAAGCCACTCCCTTCTTCCATCCAACCGTGTGATCACCAATCATGTTTCTGTTATCCATTGATTCACATGAACTATATAATCACTATCTCCCAATAAAGATTACTATCTATCTTCTAAATATTTTTCCCCGTGTAACTCTGCTAAAACAGCACAGTTACAACATTGGCAACACAGGTAGGGTTTCCATCCTGCCTTATCTTGAAAAATTCCGCCTGTTGTCTGCACACGCCGCGGCCAACAAATCCTTGACAGAATTATGTCTGGGCTCCTGCCCAACTAGACTCTGTATACTCCTGGTACTGAGATACCTGATGGTTTTGTCCCATACCAAAACACAGTGATCCTGCTATCTGCCTTCAATGCCATGTCTGCACAAGGTTTATTTTAGGCTCCGCCATCAATGCCGCAACCAACCAACAAAACCACCATGCCCGCCTATGTAGCTCAAAGACTACAAAGCGTTGCCTTGGAACCTTTTGCCGGGGCCAACAACAACAACACTGCCGCATGGATCCAGTCTTCCCAGAGCAAGCTAGCCCAGATAGAATGCCCACAGCAATTTTGGATTGCAGAGATTTCTATTTGCCTGACCCATGACACTGGCACCTGGTGCAACAAGTGGCATGAAGAGCACACTGACAAGAACTGGGATACCTTTAAGCAAGACTTCCTGGCAAGATTTTTGCTTAAAGATACAACGCTCATGATCATTTGACAAGTGAAGAACCTGACCCAGACAGACACTTTAAAAGGACTCACCTGCGCCTACAAGGAACTCCGTCTTTGTGCGCTGTCTGACATGGCCTTTGACACTCCAGCCACACACCTCATGTACTATGACGCTCTCAAGTCGCACGTAATGACACATATAAACCTGGATCAAGTGACCAACCTGCAAAGCCTGTACTGTGAAGCAGAAAAAGCGGAACAGACATCTAACGCTCTGCACAAGGCACAAACTGGGAAACAAGAAAGACCCAAGGATTCCCATCCAAGTGGGCGCTCTGCTTGACCACCTCCTGGAGGCAACAGGATCAACGCCAATCACAAACCCACATGTTCTAATGGACATGGGAATGGAAACAATGGCCAGTCAAACCGTACTTATTTCCGCATCACTGCCACACAAGGCAACCAAGATGAGGGAAAAGCCTGGGGAGAGGACTAAGCAAGCCAAGCTCTCCCCACACAACTCCTGACTTGCCCAACAATGAATACCAACCCAAGGAAGTGGACCAATGCCCAATGATCCAAGTGCCCTTGGAAGACCCAGTACTGTACACCATTGCCAGACATCCCAATAAATTGATGTCTTACCCTTTTGCTTATGCAGTTACACAGGCTCAGCACTCTTGGACTCGGGCGCAGATTGAACTTTAGTCAACAGTAGCTTTGTGGATAAGTTCAAGCTGGCCACTAATACTTTGCAGATTAAAAATGTGGTCCTGGCTGACAAACACCACATCACTGTGACAAAGGAAACTGCCCCCTTCTCTGTCATGCTTTAGAACCTTCACTCCATCATCCAAGGTCCCGTCATTGACTTTCCTAAGTTTGACATTGTACTGGGACTAGACTGGTTACAAAAAAACAACCCTCACATGGACTAGGCAACCTCATTATAGACCATCAAGCGTGAAGGGGTCAACCACCAGATCTACCCTGACTTCATGGACCAACTGCTACACAACCACGTCTTTTTGTGTATCACAGAGAACCAGGACAAAAAGAAAGACTTGAAGTCAATTGACCAGGACTCCTGCCAGTACAAGATCATACACTTCAAAGATTACCAGGACACCTCCACACCTCAGGACCACAACACTGTGGCCCAATACCCAGAAATCTTTAAGGAAGTGTTATCTGGGCTGCTCCCTGAGAAGCATATTCAGCACTCTATCCAACTCAAGGGGGCTGTACCCAAGGCACACCCTATCTACAGGCTGACCCCAAATGAAGACAACACCTTATGCGCCTACCTCAAGGAGGCATTGGAGAAAGGACTTATCTGCCCCTCACAGTCCCCCTTTGGGGAAGCCGTATTCTTTGTGGCTAAAAAAGACGGTACCTTACGCCTGGTCACAGACTACTGCGCCCTAAATGAAGTTACAATTAAGAATTGTTACCCACTACCAGTGATTGACAAAATTTTTGACGCCTTGGGAGGAGCCACTGTCTTCTCCAAGATTGATCTAACTACAGGCTACAATCAGATTTTTATCAAGGAGAAAGTCATCCCCAAAACAGCCTTCCGCACTAAATATGGCTCCTACAAATGTGTGGTACTCAACTTTGGCATGACCAATGCGCCGTCCACTTTTGTAACCTTCATGAAAAAAGTGTTTGCGCCCCACATAAGCAAACACGCCTTAGTGTACCTAGAAGACATTATTTTCTACAGCCCCTTGGTAGAACAGCACCACAAAGACCTGGAGGCAGTCTTTGCGACCCTGGCACAACAAAAACTGTTGGCCAAGCCCTCCAAGTGCCAATTCTTCCGTGAGCAGCTACCCTTCCTGGGACATATAGTCTCAAAGAACGGCATCAAACCCAACAGCCAAAAGATACAGGCCATCTGCAAGATGCCACCACCGCAGGATAAGTTAGAACTCTGCACCTTCTTGGGGATGATGGCCTATGTACGCCGCTTCATACCTGACTGAGGTGTTTTGACTGCCCCCTTATCCGCCATAACAGGCGCCAAATCCAAGTTTGTGTGGACCCCCCAACGTGACCTCTGTTTCAGACGCCTCAAGGAGAAGCTCACAACAGCTCCTATCCTGCAATACCCCAAACATGACAGGAAATACCAGATGAAAACCAACACATCAGATGCATCCATTGGGAGAGTACAAAAAATCAAAAATAATGACGGTGACTTCCTGCCCGTAGCCTATGAATTGTGGAAACTGAGAGATGGCAAGTGTTGATATCCTATCCACGACAAGAAAATTCTGGCTATTGTACACTGCCTAGTCAAATGGCATTGCTACCTAGAGCGCCAGGAAGAAAATACAGCATTAACCAATTACAAGTCATTCATCTATTTCAAGACTCAAGCAAATCTGTTGCGCCGCCAAGCACAATGGATGGAACTATTAGAGAGATTTAACATGCTCATCCAGTACAAGTCTGGAGCCGAGCTTGCCATGGAAGATGCCCTGTCCCTTCTATATGTCTGTGTTTCTATAGGAGAGAATGGGCTTGACCCAGACTGGCCTCTCCTGGTGCTACAAACAAAAGACAAAGGTTTCCCCCTGGCACAACTGACATAACCAAAGAAACAGTCATTAAGAATGAGCATCTCTTTGCTGACGTATATGGGACTCTTCACAGAAAGATTACTGACAGCACAACCATTCCCTACATCCCTACACATCAGCGAGTTGACACCATCCTACGCTATCACAGAGACCTTGGACATACCAAGAGCCAAAACCTATATGAGTTCCTAAAACATAAAGCCTGGTGGCTAACCTTATACTGCAATGTCCAAGAAGTTCTAGACCAATGTGAGGTGTGCAAAAAGTTTGCCAAAAGCAAAACCCCACCAAAGTTGGTACTTCCCATACACACATAACTGCCTTTCAAATTATGGGCTCTTGACATTGTTGGTCTCATTCCAGGAAAGCACAATGACAAGAAATACATCATCACTGCCATTGACTTTGCGACAAGATGGTCAGTAGCCCAAGCAGTGAAAGCACACACTGGCAATGACATTTGATAATTTATTGGCAAAGAAATAATCAGCAAGTTTGGAAAGCCAGAACTCCTGATAACCAATGGAGGCAAAGAGTTGACCTCCAAAAACACCAACTTATACCTCACCAAGAATGGGGTCAAACACACCATAACAACACCATACTACCCACAGGCCAATGGACAAGTAGAGCGGCTTAATGGTAGCCTTGTGCAAGACTTAGCCAAACTCACTGCCAGGAGACCTGAAGACTGGTATAAGCAGCTACAGACTGCTTTACTTGCGTGTCAAACCTGAGTGAACATATCCACCGGGAAAAGCCCGTTTGAACTGGTATACAGCACACAGCCAAATATTATTCAAGCATTGACAGGACCTAAACTAGAAATCCCAAGTGAAGTCCCCCCGCGCTCAGACTCTCAAGTTATAGAGGCTAATTGCAAGCAAACAGCCAAAGAGAATGAACATCTGCAAAAGACTTTTTTCCCCATCCGCAACAGGAATGAAGTTAGGGACAAAGTATGGGTCATAAATGTTGACAAGAGCAAGCTACAACCCAAGAAAATAGGGCCAGCAATCATTCTAAAGGTAAACAATAATAACACTTACCTTGTACAAGGGCTTGGGAAACACAAGCAAAACAAGAACTTACACCACAATTGCCTACATCCCTGCAAAGCAAGACAGAAACAATTAGAAACCGCCCTGACTGCCACCAAACAACAACTGATTCAATATGGCACCCAGGCTCCTGACAACCTCACTGACAACCTGCCCCCAGAGGTGGCTGACCTTCAGTCAGGGTGTGTGTATGTGTGTCAAAACCACAGGCTCAACCTGCCAGCAAGGTTCCAACCAAGCGGGTTTGTGACCCGCAATCTAATTATCCGGTCACTCAAAGCCATACTAGGAAGTCAACTCAAATTACCAAATCCAACAACATGAATAGATGATGATTCTTTACAGTGGATACCTTGTTTTGGCGCTTGGCTCATTATCAGGATCAAGCCACCTCCTTCTTCCATCCAACTGTGTGATCACCAATCATGTTCCTGTAATCCATTAATTCACATGAACTATATAATTACTTTCTACCAGCAAAGATTACTATATATCTTCTAAATATTTTTCCCCATGTAACTCTGCTAAAACAGCACAGTTACGGCAGTTGATTATCACTTTGTATTCCCTAAATAATTGAATATCAACTAGGAGGTTTTAATACTCATTCTCCAAGACAACAGCAGGTGCAACCAAGAGTAGCTTGCCAAACTGCATGGGAAGAGCAGAATAAGCTTCTATACTGTGAGTCATAGATAGCCCAGCTGTGCCATAAAACTGATGATAGTTAATGTTGGGGGCAAGTTTGAGCTTCTTGACAAGCTTTGAGGAGACAAAATTCACAGGAGATCCAGTGTTTAAGACGGCCCTAATCTTCACCTTTTGGATGGAGATTTCCAAAAAAGTAGTAATACAGCCAAAGGAGGGAGGACATCCAGAATTTCTTGGGCTTCCACCAGTTCTTTGTCCCATTTTTCAATCATGCATCTTAGGCCCGGGAATTCCTTATAGACTGTCTGGAGAAGGAGCAAGACTGAGACATTTTTGAACACAGCTAGCAACCTCAGCAGCTTCCTTTGAGGATTTGACAAGCACAAGAGATCTCTTGGCTCAAGTGAGGTAGGGGCAAGAGACAACCTCTTTGTCTTCAGGCAGAGACCTTGCGGTTGTTGTAGTTTTCCCAGAACGTAGCTTATAAAGAACTGCAATAGCTTCAGGGACAGCCAGAACTGAATACCCATAGGCGTCAGGATCTTTCATATCAGAATATTTTATGTCAGAGTCATCAGATATGTTGTGGAACAGCAGTAGAATTGGATGAGCCTCAGTTTCAGCAAGGTCAGAGTCAGCAATGGAGGGGGGAATTTGAAGGAGACTGGGAAGAATTGTCAACCAAGAGCGCCTCTGCCTCTAGGTTGACTGTTCTTTTCCCACCTGTTCTTTGGGAAAAGCCCCTTTAACTTGAGGATTAGTGCAGACTTTGGAATGGTGACCTATCTGTCCAAAGTTATGGCAACCCTGACATTGAGGAGGATTCTGTGAGTTTATAGTGAGAACACACGGGCCACATGAAGTCAAAATAGAGGTAGAAGCGGCACAATTCTCCCGCACAACTGCCCCATAATGGGTAAGGTGAATATCCTGAAACAGTGTCTTTATGCTCTCTGTGGAAGAAAGCATGGCCTTATGGGCTTTGAAGTGAAGACACAGGAGCTGGTTAACCTTGAGGGCTTAAGTGCAAGCCATATGCACTTCATGTGCAGTCAACTTTTGGCTTGTGATCAGTTGTTGTCCTTCCATGTAGAATCTATCTGCAAATTCAGCTAGGTTATCCTAAGGTTTGAAAGCAATGTGCATGAAGGCGTCCTTCTTCACTTAAAAACTAATATCACCACCAAATTTGTCAATCAGAAGCTGCTTCATATCTTCCCAAGTCTCAATGCTGGGCAGCTCAGGCACCACTACCTCTTGACAGTTTGAGTGCAGGAAGGTTAAGATGTGTTACTTCTTGACCTCATTCAAGGCTCTTCTCATGGCAGTTTCATAGATAGTTAGGAAAGCTGCAATGGTCAAGGTTTTGGGGTCAAAGACTTGCTTAAAGATAGGCTTGAAGTGTGTCTCCAGGGTTGGGCCACTATTGTTGCTATTGAGTACATTTATGAGTGGGGAGAATTATGCTTCAGATTCAGTGGGGGGCTGTCTGGCCCACAGCTGGTGAACACTTTCCTCAAGGGTAGTCAAGGTTTAAGCAGTGCAGGTGCCTATATTATTAGCTAGGGTGGTCTGCAGCTCAGTAACATCCAGGCACTGAACCTGTGTAGTTACTACCAAGGAAATCTCAGCCAGTTGGGAAGTAAGAGATGGGTCTACCAAAAGGCAAGGGGCAAACCTGTCATTTACCGAATCAACCACTTCACTTAGCTCTTGTATGTCTTTATCAAGCTAGAGTGATCCTGCTTCAGGAGGTCCACTTTATTGGCTAGAGCTATCAACTCTCTAGCGCAATGGATGTGAGGGGCTCCTGAAAAGCCAGGGCAACAACCATCTTTGCCCACAACTTCAGGTGAACTAACTACAGACGCCATTGCCTCACGCAAAGTAGCAACCTCTTGTTATAATTCAGCAACCTGAGCTGTCAGAGCAAGCACTTGAGGGTCAGGCTGAGGGACTTTGGGGGCAATCTTGTGTTGCAACCAAGTTTCCAGACTTGCCTGCTAACGTATCTTACAATACACAGGGAGGGCTCAATGAGTCGCCCCTTGACGTGTCTAATGTTATGTTTTAATCTGATAGCAATATCAAATGGCGGGTACTTCATCCTAATTAGGAGTGCTACCAATTTGACCTGCTGATCTCTGCACAAGTTATTCCTTGGCTTCAAACCTTACATGGAACTTCCCACTGTGCCACCCCCTTGTGGCCTTGTGGCTTTCCCCATATAGTATATTAATCATATTCTACAATAAACAATACCTTATTCTTATTATTCTGTCCTTTTTTATTGAACTGTTGTCTTCCCCAATTCCAAATACTGAATCCTCATTGGTTCAGTTGCAACAGTGGTAGCAGTGGAGGTTTACAACCTATCTAAAACAAAATTCCCCCAAGAAAGGACAGAGTACAGGCTGTATGGCTACTCCCCAACAAGAGACCTTCCTGCCAATCCCTGAGGGGGACATCCCTGACGGGTACGTCATCTATCAAGACCAGCTAGTCCTCACCAGCATGTACAATTGGCTCCTCCTCAGGCAGCGTGACGCCAGTGTCACCCTGCCCCAGTCAGATCTGTCCCAGCGCATGCTCAACCTTCATCTAGAATCCTTTGCTGATGACGTAGAGGGGGCTGACATTGTAGTTGGCTCCAATCTACTGAAACCCGCCTTTGCACCTATCAGGTCCCTGAGCCTGTGAGGGTTGCCACTGTGTCTGGTTGCCTCACGGGGTCTGCCGCTGTGTGGTTCACCAACTGGGCCAGCCAGGAACTTCACATTACCTGGGCGGCATTCCAAGATGCCGCCAAGTCCTGCTATAGAAAAACCTTCTCCCCCATTGTTGTGGGGACTCCTCTTCTAGCAATCAAACAAACTGGTTCTGTCCTGAGTACCTTGCCGCCTGGCAACAAGCTCTTGCTGCCACCACCAAAGCCGTGACTGACAGAAATGCAATGCTACTCACTCTCATCATCAATGGGTTAAAACCCCATATCTGTAAGTGGGTCCCCATAGGTTGCTGCACCTCCATTGAAAACTGCTATAAGGCTATTGTGGAGGCTAACAACCAGGCTCAATAGGTTTCTGCCAATCCAGTGACGCTCCATCCCAATCATGTACCACACCTTGCAGTAGCCACAACTAAGTAGGCTGCCGCCAGCCCCATCAGCAGGATAATGGGACTAAACGCCCCCACAAGGGGGAGCTTCAGCTAGCGCTGATTGAGGATCAGGGAAAAGGCTGGGGGTTGTAGCAACAAGATGCCTTACAACCCCACCTGACCCATCCTCTTAATCCCTGCTTGCAAAAAATCCCTGCAACTACAACATTCACGAGGTCAAAACCCTGGACGTCTTTCAAGTTAACAGTGACAACCCCATATTGCAAGCAAGTCACTTCTCAAATAAAGTAACACACTTGTCCACCCCTTCTGTTTCCGTGGGAACACCCACAAATTACTAGTAGATACCAGGGCCAACCACACTATGGTGGACCAGGCATTTGCTGACTCTCAACAATTAGACTGAGTGCCCAGCAGGTTCAAAGCAGTACAAGTAGCTGACTCCCGCAGAGTTTCCATCACCCACAAGACAGTACCCTTCTCTGTGAGAATGGGGAACGTCCAGATTAAGCTCTCTGGACCAATCATGGCAGGGCTCAGCCACAACGTAATTACTGGTCTTAACTGGATTTGGCACAACTGTCCCTACATTGATTGGGATACCTCTGTCATCACCATCAATATAAATGGGGTGGGGTTCCAGATTTACCATGTGGAAATTAGAAAGTTACTCCATGATACTGTGTTTATCAGAATAAAGGAGACAGGCTCGTACAATTTCAAGGGGGGAAACTAGACTTTAACCAATGCTCAGTTGAATTTATTCATGCTGAACCACCAGCAGTTCCTCCCTTGAAATCTTCACCATCACTAGCGCTTGCGGCACTCCTCAAGGAGTACAAGGATGTATTCAGTGAGACACTTGAACAATTACCTCCTCCCCAGGAGATCCAGCACGCTGTACAACTTCAAGGATCATTACCTAAAGAACAACTGTTATACCATCTCACACCAAAGGAAGATGAAACCCTCTGTCAGCACCTTGTGGACGCGCTTGATAAGGGCTTCATTTGCCCCTTGCTCTCTCCATACGGGGCAGCGGTCTTCTTTGTAGCCAAGAAGGACGGATCCCTTTGCCTGGTCACAGACTACCACGCCCTAAATGAGGTGACAGTTAAGAACAAGTACCCCCTGCTGCTGATTGACGACCTGTTCAATTTACTTGCAGGTGCAAAGGTCTTTAGAAAGATTGATCTCACTGCAGGGTACAACCAGGTCCTCATTGCACCAGGGGATGAGGCAAAAACTGTCTTCCACACATGCTACGGGTTGTTTGAGTGTCGTTTCATGAACTTTGGAATGACCAATGCCCCCTCTACCTTTTCCATGTTGATGAACAAAGCATTCAAAGATCTGATTTGGAAATTTGTGGTTGTGTACCTTGAAGACATTATTGTCTTCAGTCAAGATCAAACCACACACCTACAACACCTCCGTGCTGTCCTTGACACCCTTTGGAAAAACTAGCTAAAAGCTAAACCCTTCAAATGTGATTTCCTCAAGTCAGAGCTACTATTCCTTGGGCACACCATCTCTTTTCAAGGGGTAAAGCCCAACCCTGCCAAAGTTAAGGCAGTCACCAGCATGCTGCCCCCCACCAATGTGGGCCAAGTGAAAAATTTCTTGGCATGGTTGCCTACATGCGCAAGTTCATTCCCAATTGCAGGGAACTAATTGCACCTCTCACTGAGCTCCTCAATACCAAGCAGCGCTTCCATTGGACCCCTATCAGAGATTGAGCCTTTGAGGTGTTGAAGCAAAGGCTCAAAACAGCACCAGTACTGCAGTTCTCCAATTGAAACTGACAGTACAAACTCGAGACCAATGCCTCTGACAGGGCCATAGGGGGCGCGCTACAGGTAGAAACTGATGATAGTGTCTTCCTCCCCGTGGCATATGAGTCCAGGAAACTTACTGACTCAGAACAGCACTACCCCATCCATGATAAAGAATTGGCAGCCATTGCACACTGCATCATGAAGTGGCGCTGTTACCTGGAAGGCGCTACCTTCCCACCCCGCGTGCTGACAGACCACAAGTCAATTCAGTACTTCAACACGCAGTCCCACTTAATACGCCGCCAAGAAGGATGGGTGGAGCGCCTATCCCCTTACCAGTTGTGTATTGAATACAAGCCTGG
The DNA here is from genome assembly GCA_014839935.2 of Entomophthora muscae. Lineage (NCBI taxonomy): Eukaryota > Fungi > Entomophthoromycota > Entomophthoromycetes > Entomophthorales > Entomophthoraceae > Entomophthora > Entomophthora muscae. The sequence goes on along the minus strand of QTSX02003845.1, from coordinate 16,986 downwards.
GAAGGAACGTGTCACAGCTGACGCTCTTTTGTGACTCTACGTAGTGTCCATCACTGGGGACAATGGCTTGGTTCCAGATTGGCCCATGCTCTACCTTGGCCCTGAGGCAAATTGCTACAAGGGCCTTAACTTGGTCACCATCTCCAAACTGAAGGATAACAAAAGTCAGTTTACTACTGATGCTGTTGATGTCTGCCGCCAGGCAGAGGCAGGTAAGAAGATGCCTTACATTCCCACCAGCAAGGAGGGGACACAATATTGCACTACCACCAAACTCTGGGTCACATCAGAGGGTGTAACCTCTTCAAGATTATGAAACAGAAGGTTTGGTGGCCGCGCATGCGTCAAGACATCTTGGACCTCCTTGAAACATGCATGTTGTGTGAAAAGAACACGTCCAAACCTGCACCCCCCAAGTCTGTCCTGCCCATCAAGGCCATGGAACCCTTTGAGAAGTGGGCTCTTGACATTGTGGGGCCACTCCCCAAAGACAGCCTGGAAAAGAAGTACATTGTCACTGCCATTGATTACTTCACTTGCTGGCCAGTGGCCTGGGCAACAACCAACTACACCGCCACCACCATCACCCACTTTATTGGCAAGTAAATTACAGCTTGCTTTGGTCAACCCAAACGTCTAATCACAGATGGTGGCCCCAAACTTGTTGGGCATGTCATAAAGGCATACTGTGCCAAGAAATCACTCCAATGTATAGTTATGACCCCCTACCATTCTCAAGCCAATGGGTGTGTAAAACGGTTAAATGGCTCACTGGTTCAATTGATTGCCAAGCTCTCACAAGAGCACCCCAACACTGCATGGACTGAACACCTGCCCACCGCTCTACTTATCCTGTGAGCAAGAATCAACAGGGGCACAGGGTTCAGCCCCACCACCCGGACTTTAGAACACCCAACAGTCTAACAGGGATTGAACAGGGAAAACTATGGTCCAAGGTTCACAACAAGCCTCCCCTAGTAACAACTCCATCCCTAGACTAATGGTGTGCCAACGCCCAAGAAATTGAACACAAGCGGATTGCAGGGGGGACAAAGCACCTCAAAGCTAGATACACCGTAGGTGACCCCGTCTACACCCTCAATCCCAATTCTGACAAGTTGGAACCCAACCACCTAGGGCCCTTCAAGATAGCCACTGTCTACAACAACCACACCTACCAACTTGAGGATGCCCAGGGAAACACCAAGAAGCTTCACCATGATTGCTTGCGCCCCTGCTGTGCCATCCCCACACAAAAGTTGTTTGTGTGGACCTTCCCAGACCTCCCACAGACTCTGGTTCTGGTGTCTGACAACAAGCAGGGGGCAAGGGGGGTGTTGTAACCAAGTTTCTAGACTCTCCTGCTAATGTATCTTACAATACACAGGGGGCGCTCAATGAGTTGCCCCTTGACGTGTCTAACGTTATGGATTAATCTGATGGTAATATTGAATGGCAGGTACTTCATTCTAATTAGGAGCGCTACCAATTTTACCTGCTGATCTCCGCATGAGTTTTTCCTCAGCTTCAAACCTTACATGGTGCTTCTCACTGTGCCACCCCCTTGTGGCCTTGTGGCTTTCCCCATATAGTATATTAATCACATTATTCTACAATAAATGATACCTTATTCTTATTATTCTGTCCGTTCCTATTGGACTGGTGTCTTCCCCAATTCCAAATACTGAATTCTCATTGATCAGTAACAACACCTGACTGCAGGTAGATGCTCTTAAATCTTGAATGGCATCCCAGAGCCTCTGTTCTCTATCTGCTAGATTATTGGATGGAGGAGAAGGCAGGGCATCTGCTTTGGAGACAGACAGTTCATTTACTTGAGTCTGGAGTTTGGCAACGGTAGTGGCAGTAGCAGCCCTTTCTTGATCAAAGTCCTTGCCAAGTTTGTGGAGGCCCTTTTCAGCATGGACCACTACTTTCTGTAATTATTCAAAGGAATAAGCACCAAACTTGTTAAGTTTTTGTACAATTTTGTTCAAAGTTGGTGAGATAGGCGTTTAAAGTAGAGTCTACTTGGTCACACCAGGGCTGTTCCAGTTGATGGAACTCATGAAGGCGCTCTCTGACATACTTGGGAATGGATTGGCGCATTTTTTCAATGAAAGTGATCAAAAAAGACTGGGAGTTGACAGAGTTGCACTGATTTTCAGATACTAAGGAAAACAGGGAATAAATCCACTGCTGGCAGGCCGCAAACTGATCCCAGTGATGGGTCACAGCGTCTTGCAACAATGAAGTTTCCTGAACATGAAGCCCTAATACCATTTGATGATGGGCTAAGGCGGGTTGTACAAAGGAGGACAATAGATGTTCAGCAGAGCCAGACGCCAAGAGGAGATGCTGGGGAAATTGTGGCACTACAATCAATTTATAGTATTCTGCCCAATTGAACTGAAGCTGGAGGCAAGGAATGGCCCCACCACAGGCTATCCCAAGGGCTATTGCCATGACTTGTTCCAAGTCAGGGGTACCCAAAGGGTAGGCCACTAGGTGGGGATCACTCCCAAGGTTTAGCACAGTAGGGACAATATGCGGGTCAGTGATTTCTTCTTCAATAAGAGGACTAGTAATTTCAGGCAAAGTTGGCTCTTTTATAGGTGGAGGCAAAGGTCCCAAAAACAAAGGTTGCAAAGGGGATACCAAGAGACTTACATCCCCTGTAGTGAGCACCATTTTTGTCATGATCTGAGGCGCAGCACAGAGTCACAACGGGAAATCCTAACCTTAGGATTGGATTTGCACTAAGTATCAGTTAGAATGGCAGGGAAGGCTATGTGATTACCTTGTGGTCCTGAATGAATAATATCTACTAGATGTGGCTAGAGAGACACCAAAGTATGTGGAGACACAAAGACAAAAATTTGAATAGAACTTAATTTTATTGGAAAATAGGAAATGGATTATATAGTGGTTTGCAATACCACAAAACAATACCAGGACAGTAGGATCACTTACCACAAGCATGAGTGGAGCAAGTGAGTTGCGCAGAACAGGAAACCAAACAATTGTATTTCCCAATTTAGAGCCAGCCTCATTTCAAAGGGTAAAAGCAAAAGAAAGAGATTTTTCCTTGAAATAACCCAACAAATGCAAAATTGAAACATGGTGAATGGTGTCATTCACAACAGTGTTCTTGACTTATATAGTCACTCACATGCAGGTGCCTTTGTGGGCATTCTTCTTATGCTATCTGGGTGACATGGTTTTATATATTTAACTTCTGTTGTCTTATTGGTTGGCTTTTCAATATTTTTGGGGTGTTCATAAACAGCTTTTTGGCATGCTAGTGACTGTCTTTTCTTGGCTGACTATTGGCTGTGACAAGGTAAATTGCAGGTGTTATGGAATTATTTCTAATTTGCTTGCTTGATTTAAGCTGGCCTGATAAGCATTTGTGAGTCTGAAGATCTTTATTAAAAAAAGGGTTCCCAAATTATGCCCCAAATTTCTAAATGGAGGGTGGTCTTGAACTGTGAGCTCTGGGCAGCTAAAATTAGTCTGCCCAGGCCCAGTAAACCCCAGAAAGGCTCAGACATAGTTTTTGGGGCCCAAAAAAGGCCCTGCAGCTACAGGAAGGGCAGGAATGATTCCTGCACCTGGATATTTGCTCTTCAAAGAAAATCCAGGTGCATGTCAGGATTGACAATTAATCACCCAGGGGAACCCAGGTCCAAGGGTGGGATTCAAACCCTGAACCTACATTCCTGCAGGCCGCGGGGCCCATGGACCAAGGGCCCGCCTGCCCGCGTTTTTTTGGGATTGAGCCCCTGCAAGCTGAGGCTCCCGCTAAGTCCCAAAGCCAGAATACCTGCACCAGCTTGACCATGGTGGCACCCAAAGAGGAGCCTCTCAAATTTCCTAATGGAAGCAGAGATGGCGCCTCTGTGAATTTCATGAGTTTTAAGTCCTCTCAGGTAACCAATCAAACCCTACTGCCAAAGATAAACCCGGGCTTTGGGCCCAACCCCGTGACCACAGAAAAAAATCAAGAAAATTGAGTGACCAAAATGACGTTCTGGCCAATGAGAGAACACCCAGCCAAGGTGTCATTTTGCTGCTCCCACACCCGGGCCCTCTGGCTGCCCACCCACATTTTTCCCAATATTTTGATAAAGCCCTGATGGAAAATACTAAGTTTGGAGGCGGGACGCTATATATGCCTATAGATTCTGCGCTTGAACCTTATTGCCATTTTTAAATAAAGGATATGTTTCTTTGGCTCCTATAGCTATTGCCATATTTTGTATTTGCTGTCTACCAATTCAGTTCAAGATCTCCTGGCCCTCCTGCCCCACTGCCTGCAGTTTTCTGTCTATCTGGTGTACCCTTTGGGCCTGTTCACTTCACTGATTACCCCTTGAAGCCCAAATATAAGGATTATACACCAGAGAAAATCCTCAAACTTGACCCATTAGCCCGCATCCAATCTGCTATTAGATACAACTGCCAAGGCCTGTGGGTATTCTCCACCCCAAAACTAATTAGAGGAAAATTTAATTATCTCCCGGCCTACAATATCTATATGGAACCGCCCGTAACACCCAAACCAATGCCGGCCTCTTCACCCGACCTTCCAACCAACCATACCAGCAAGCTTTTTAGAATAGTGTACATCACCCTCACAGGGGTGGCGGACACTATTTTACCAACCTCCAGCCTGTTGTCTTGGGTGGGGGAGTCTGCTTTCTACCTTCTAAAGTTAGCTACTCTCTTGTGGTGGGCCCTGCCCGCAAAAACCCTGGCCCAAGTTACCCCCAAAACCGGCGGGCCAGCCGCCCAAGACTGGTTCCCTGACATTATGGCAATCTTTTTTAAACCTGGACCCTGTGACATATCCAGGCTTAACCAGTTCATCCTGCCATTATCCTGCCCTTGACTCTTATTGCTGTTACCTTCCTGGGACAAAGCTTTGAGAAGCTTTGCCGCCAGGGAGGCAATTTTATTGGATAACACTTTATTGTCATCCCACCAACAAGCCATGATTTCAACGCTTTTTTCCTCTCGTGCTCTCAACGCCTCAATTTCACAATTTGCCATCACTTTTACTTGTTGCAAGATTTCATCCCATCCTACCAACAAGTTCTAAGCATCCCAAGCATAAATTTGGTTCCCTTGGGTGGGAGTCCCTTCCTTTGCAAAGTAATCAGAATACAGCTCTTCAAACACAGACTTTACTTCTACTAAAGATTTGGCAGGAACAGTCTTAGTGACCTCCAGGCTGGTCCAAGCTTCTTTCAATGTACTTGTAGGAACCTCTTTTCTTGCGGCAGAGGTTTCCACACAAAGGACCCCAAACTTGGCCCTCTCAAATTTTAACAAAGAAGGCATGACAATTGAAAAATAGTTGAGGGGAAAGCGTCAAAACCAACAATGAATATATTTTATTAATGTTTGATTGTTTTTGCTTATATACCATTTGAGGCATACACAGCTGAAAACCCCTCCGGTTCCTGAATCAACCAATGATTTGCGTCACATGGTCTATGACATTTGAGTCATCCAACATAGATTTTACCTGAAAGATCATCAACAATTCTCAACCTATGAGAATTGACCTACAATGGACAGAAGTCACCTGACTCCATTCAACACAATGTACCAATTTGGCATGGAGCTTCCCCAGCTCCTAGTGCTAAAACCCTGTGGATTGCACATCCTAAACTCAGCTATCAGTGTTCCAACTGGGAACCAGCTGATCAAACCTGAATTCCTAGGCATCCTTGCCTTTTTAGTTATTTTTGCATTTAATGGTTTTTTGCCTTTAAAACCCATTAAACTGCTTCAAAACTCAACCCAGGCGTCACTGCAGCACCCAGCAATTTCCCCAGCTGGCGCCCCAGCGCCTGAAATTTTTTTATAGTGGTGCATCTCAAATTCATTAGGCGGCGCGGCGGCACTTCTAATTCAATAAATTTGCCAACGCTGCACTTTTAACCCTAATTCTGGGGGTTTCCCCATGGTTAACTTTAACCAAACCTCTTGACAAAGTCAAGACCATTTTAATATAATTAAATCCTCATTAACTATATTCTGTATTTATTAATTAATCTTCCTGATTAATCAACCCATTTTTGAGACACCTAGTCTCTAAGATTCATTCAGCCAATCTTGCCTCAATTCTTTTAGTTAGCCTAACCTAACTAAACATCCATATTCTGTTCTTTTATTAATCATAGATATACAGTTTCTAGGAACCTTTCCCTCAAGAATTCCAAACAAACCTTTCTATATGTAATAAACAGCAAAAACAGAACATCTTTATATTTTGGAGCATTTATTTGGCTAAATACTCAGCAGTGACTGTAGTATGGTCACAAGGCCCCTTACTTCCCTTTGGGGGAATTGGCTCATCTTCTCGGATCTTTATAAGCTCCAATTCCCCATGGAATAGCTTAAGGAATTGAGGATGAACACAGGACCATTCTTCTCCCAAGGCAGCTCCAACCCCCCAAATTAGGTAGTTTGGCCCTGGACTAACCAAAACAATCTTCATAGGCCCTATCCATCACTAAAGACCTCTTCTTGGGTGCTTTTCTTGGCGGCTTTGATCAAACCACACCAGATCTCCCACCTGGAAATGATCACAAGGAAGTACTCCAGGCTTTGAGTTCCACTTGGCGGCACGCTTTTCTCAAACCTGCTCTCTTTTACTCCTTGTCTCAGCAAATAACTTCTGCATCTTGGCTGCATGTTCCTCTGGGGCAGCTTCATAGGAATTCTATTCCACAAACTCCCATTGGCCCACTTCAGTGCTGGTTGTAGTCTCCCGGCCATACAACATCTGAAATGGTGAAAACCCAGTAGAATCATGGAGCATTGTCCGGTATGCCATGACACTCATTGCTAGGTGATCCTTCCAACGGGTTGTAGCTCCATCAGCCAATTTTTTCATAATGCACTTTAAGGTTCCAATAGTTCTTTCAGCTAACCCATTGGTCTAAGGATGGTAGGGAGCTGCAGTTAACTTAGAAATGCCCCATTTTAAGCGTTCCTTAGTCAAGGCTGGCCCTACGTAGGGTGATCCATTGTCAGTGAGAACCTTCTCAGGACAACCATGTTGTGCTATGATTTCTTCTCAGATAAACTTAGCAAGTGCAACACTTGTTTCTTTGGCCATTGCTTGAACCTCTACCCATTTTGTGAAAGAATCAACGGCAACCACAAAGTATTCTTTCTAACCACTTGGTAATGTGATATGACCTGTATTTATTGAGACCAACTCAAAAGGGTAATGTGACATCACTGACTTGAGCTGTACCTTAGATTTTTCTGCTGAGAACTTAGAGCAAACTTCACATTCTCATAAAATCTGGAGAACTGTAGCTCTCATCTCTGACCACCAGTACTGGGCTTTTACTGCTTTCCAGAGCTTTTTGTATCTGAGGTAATCTCCCCATTGAACATGAAGATCTCTCACCACTTGAAGACGTTTGTATTGCTCTACGTTAATTCTATTCCTCAACAACGCTTTCTGGGCTTCCTGCGTCTCAACTTCACAGGCCAACAGCGCTTGGGATAGTAAGTCAGGAATCCAATTTTACAAACCAGGTTGGTAAATTATATCATAGTCATATCCAGAGAGTTTTTCAGCATAAAATTGCATACAACCTTGTAAGTCTTCCTTATTCCAAAGCGCTCTCAATGCTGCATGATCAGTGACTATAATGAATGGCATTCCTAGGATATACACCTAAAATGCTCCACCGCCCATACTATTGCCAATCCCTCACGTTCAGTAGCAGAGTATTTCCTTTGATTGGTCCCCAATGTTTTGGAACTATATGCCACTGGATACCGGGACAACTTTGACTCTCCTTCCTAAGTAAGAACGGCACCCAGACCAGTTGAACTTGCATCTGTTTCAATGTAGAACAACTTTGACCAATTGGGGAATCTTAGGATGGGGGCCTTGGAGAGTCTCTTTTTCAACTCTAAGAAACTTGACTCTTGTTCCTGTCCCCAAACAAACCTGGCATTCTTCCTTGTTAAAGCAAACAACAGCCCTCCAAGCGCAGAACAATTAGGAATGAATATCTGATAGAAATTCACTTATCCCATAAATCCCCGCACCTCTTGGACCAACTGTAGTGATCTCATGCTCAACAACATAGTAACTCTCTCAGGACTTGGCTTAATCCCCTGATAATTCACAATATGTCATAATACCTTGACCTCTTGATAGGCAAGCTTAGTCTTAGATACACTAATCTTTAACTTTGCTTTCTCAATTTGGCGGAATGCTTCATCAAGATCCTTCAGGTGTTGTTCCTAGGAAGGACTATATACAGTAATGTCATCTATATACACTGAGACACACCTAGGCTGCAATCCTGCTATAATTTGGTCCATCACTTGCTGAAAAACAGCACCAGCTGTTTTCATTCCTAATGGCAAGACTTTACATTGATAAAGACCATCAGGTGTAGAGAATGCTGTAACCTTCTTAGAATTCTCATCAATCAACAGTTGGTGATATCCCTTAGTCAGATCCAGAGTGGTGAACCAAGAAGATCCATCCATAGCATCCAGTTGATCCTCAATTTGGTGCATTGAGTAGGCATCATTTACAATATCCTTTTTTACCATTTGGAAATCAATACAAACATGAATGTTCCCATCTGGCTTTGGAACACAAACCATTGGAGCAGAATAAGGACTGATGCTCTCCTTAATCAGGTTGGCTCTTTGCATCTTCTCCACCTCTTCTCTGATTGCAGCAACTGCAGCAGGACTATAACGGGGTACATACCCTTTGTATGGCTTCCCAGTAAGCGTTTTTATGATATAAGGTGGACCAGTTCTCCCTACATCATATTTGTCCAACAAGAAACAACTACTCCATTTCCACACCAGAGTATACAACAGAGTACCTGGTGCTTCACTTGGACATAGTATATGGGTTTAATTATTGAAGGGCACACAAAAATAAGATACAGTAGGTTTATTTGTTGTGACTTCTCCAACTACAGGCATCCAAACTCTAATACGCTAACCTTGCTGAATGTCTACAGGAACCGCACAAGTGTTGAATAACTTCCAGGACTTGAGGGATTCACCATTTGAACCATCCTCAAATATTGCCACATTTGAGGATATATGATGGGGCAATTCTGGGATAACCTGTCCTCCTTGCGTTCCGCAATTGAAAGCTACTGGTTTTAACTAAGCGGTTCCCTTTGGTGGAATTGAGCAATATTCCTTGGCGTAGATGACAACTGACTGGACATCTTCTGGTGCTGGCAGAATTCAAAAGTTGATAAGTGTATTCAACTCCTTCATGAACCAAGAAATTCTTTACAGCGTCCAGGCTCACCTTGGCCTCAACAATCCAAGTCATACCAAACAGAACATCAAATCCTGCCCCAGGTAAGACTACAGCAGAAGTCTTGACCTTAGTATTTTTCCATTTTATTACCACCTCATCAAACACGTCTCATTTGATAGTGGTAACCCCATCTGCAGAAGATAAGGTCAAAGTGACCAATCTTGATGGGTCCATGCCATGTCTACAAACAAAGTTCTTTGATACTGCCACTCCAGCACACCCTGGATTGTAGACTGCCTTTGCAGAGATACCATCGAGCAAAATATCCAAAAGGATAACCCCTTGTAATGCCCACACAAAAGGTTTTGCAATCAAAAGTTCAGGCATACTCTGGGCCACCTTCTTATGCCATTCAACTTCCTTGAGCCAATCCACGCTCTACTGAAATTGCACAGGCTGCCATGTAATCTCCCCGTCTTCCTTCATCCCTAAGCACACATCCAATATCCATTCATCTGGAGAGGCTTCTGGACTTCCCTCAGGCAGAGTTGGACGAGAGACATCAATTTCCTGTATGGGTGGTTCCACTGGTTGACTGGCGCTTTTCCCGTATTCCTTCAAAGCCTTCCCAGATTGAAGTCTCATTCTCCCATTATTCTCCAAATTACCAGACTCAGCTTGAGAGACACCTAAGCCCGCCTTTCTTTTCCTGAATCCTTAAACATATGGTCGGGGTGCTCCTTGTCAAATTCTGCACGGTTGGGACACTTTCCAGCAAAATGGCCATCTTTCCCACAGATCCAGCATCCCTTGGCCATGGGGAACTTACATGCCCGCTTAAATCTAGACATGCAGTCCTTATCAGAGGGACTTCTTGGACGTCTGGTTCTCTCAGAAGATTCTTCCCCTGCCGCAACATGAGCTCCTGCTCTGGAACAAGGAGCACTGTGTGGAGGGCCTCCAAGACCCCATTCCATCTGGATGATCTTCTGAACAAGTTTTGACTATGACAAATTCTCACGGCATAACATAGAGGCCTGAGTTTGCAACCCGGGCCACATTCCAGTGAAGAAAGCATCCTTCACTAGATCCTGATTACGTTCCACGTCAACAAAGGCTAAGAACTCCTCCATTCTGGAAAGGTACATTGACACCGTCTCATGGCCAGCTTGAGTAACATCTTGAGATTTTTGAAGAGCATCACCAGGTCTAAGGGTTAAAGTGTAACTGGCTTGAAATTCATCTAACCAGGTGGTCCAATTGTTGCCTTTATGTCTTTCAAACCACTTGAAACAGTCAGGTCCTGCGAGAACTTCCAACCAAAGACGTTTCTCATCATACCCTAGACCAGAGGCTTGTATAAGGAAACCATCCAGGAAAGTGTTTCCTTCCTTGGGATTTCCAGAAAACAGTGACATCTTGGCAAGCATAGACTGGACTCTTTTCACCATGGGTTTTTTCTGCCCCTGTGTTGGGCTCTGTGACAAATCCAGGCTTAACCAGTCTATCCTGCCATTATCCTGCCCTTGACTCTTATTGCTGTTACCTTCTTGGGACAAAGCTTTGAGGAGCTTTGCCTCCAGGGAGGCAATTTTATTGGATAACACTTTATTGTCATCCCACCAACAAGCCATGATTTCAACGCTTTTTTCCTCTCGTGCTCTCAACGCCTCAATTTTACAGTTTGCCATCTATTTTACTTGTTGCAAGATTTTATCCTATCCTACCAACAAGTTCCAAGCATCTCAAGCATAAATTTGGTTCCCTTGGGTGGGAGTCCCTTCCTTTGCAAAGTAATCAGAATACAGCTCTTCAAACACAGCCTTTACTTCTACTAAAGATTTGGCAGGAACAGTCTTAGTGACCTCCAGGCTGGTCCAAGCTTCTTTTAATGTACTTGTAGGAACCTCTTTTCTTGCGGCAGAGGTTTCCACACAAAGGACCCCAAACTTAGCCCTCTCAAATTTTAACAAAGAAGGCATGACAATTGAAAAATAGGTGAGGGGAAAGCGTCAAAACCAACAATGAATATATTTTATTAATGTTTGATTGTTTTTGCTTATATACCATTTGGGGCATACACAGCTGAAAACCCCTCTGGTTCCTGAATCAACCAATGATTTGTGTCATGCAGTCTATGACATTTGAGTCATTCAACATAGATCTTTACCTGAAAGATCACTAAAATTTTTCAACCTATGATAATTGACCTACAGTGGGCAGAAGTCACCTGACTCCATTCAACGCAATGTACCAATTTGGCATGGAGCTTCCCCAGCTCCTAGTGCTAAAACCCTGTGGATTGCACATCCTAAACTCAGCTATCAGTGTTCCAACTGGGAACCAGCTGATCAAACCTGAATTTGTAGGCATCCTTGCCTTTTTAGTTATTTTTGCCTTTAATGGTTTTTTGCCTTTAAAACCCATTCAACTGCTTCAAAACTTGAACCAGGCGCCACTGCAGCGCCCAGCAATTTCTCCAGGCGGCACCCCAGCACTTGAGAAAATTTGATAGTGGTGCATCTCAAATTCATTAGGCAGCACGGCGGCGCTTCTAATTCAATAAATTTGCCAACATGGCGCTTTAACCCTTATTCCAGGGATTTTCCCATGGTTAACCTTAGCCAAACCTCTTGACAAAGTCAAGACCATTTTAATATAATTAAATCCTCATTAATTATATCCCGTATTTATTAATTAATCTTCCTGATTAATCAACCCATTTTTGAGACACCTAGTCTCCAAGATTGATTTGGCCAATCTTGCCTCAATTCTTTTAGTTAGCCTAACCTAACTAAACATCCATATTCTATTCTTTTATTAAACATAGATATCCAGTTTCTAGGAGCCTTTTCCTCAAGAATTCCAAACAAACCTATCTATATGTAATAAACAGTAAAAACAGAACATCTTTATATTTTGGAGCATTTATTTGGCTAAATACTCAGCAGTGACTGTAGTAAAGTCACATACCCTGAGCCCCAAGATGTTGTTATTACTTGGGGCATCTTGCATGCTTTTGTTATTGTTAATCACTTATTACACCTATAAGATGACCATGAACCTATCTCTTCCACATGGAAGAATGCAAACCCAAACAACCCAAAAAGAACTGACACTGCCGCCACCAATACCAACAAGCCCTCCTCCCAAGTGTAAAATGTAATTGTGAACCAATCCCTCACCAAGGTTGAGATGCCCCATATGGGAAAGCTCACACTTGAGGAAGCCAGACATACCATGCCAGTCCTCTGCTTGCATTTCCAGACCAATGTCCCCTCCTACGCCAGCAATACCAAGAAGGTACTGGGGGTTGCTCCCATGCTCTCTGGAGACGCTCTAAACTGGTTTGGCAAAGCCACAGCAGAAGATGTAGAATTCTGTTTGGACTATGCAAAGTTTGAGGCTGAGTTAATGGCAATTGGGGAGGATTGCAACACAAGATACTACATCCTGAACTCCTTGCTAGAAATCCGCCAAGGCTCCTGACCCATTCAGGAATACATTGACAAATTCCTTAAACTGAAGCCCTGCACTCAACTTGAGGACAAATTTTCAGCCATCATCTTCCAAAAGGGGGTGAACCCAGCCATGAAGGACTTGTTGAAGCACCACCCGCCCACCCTTGGCTTGGAAGACCTGGTCCCCTTATGCAAGGGCCTCAGCATGAATCAAGAGAATGCTGGGCCCTCCCAGATCTGCCAAACCTGAGCCGCCACACCCAATAGAGGGGGGATGTCCCCTGAGGAACTTCAAAGACACTACAGAGAAAGACTCTGTTTCCACTGCCATGAAGCAGGGCACTTGACCAGAGCCTGCCCTAAGAAAACCCCTTTCCTGTTTTGTTGGCCCAAATAAACACCTCTTCCCAGTCTTACAAGTTCATCCTGGTATCCGTTAATGTTGGAGGAACAATCCAAAAACTAAAGGTGTTCATTGACACTGAAGAGGATGAGAGTTTCACTGATGCTGAACTAGTCCAAGAACTAGGCCTGTCAGCATCTGAGAACTCCCTCTAGATCATCATGGGAAATAGCACAAATGATATAGGGTACAAATGCAAACAAGAACTGCCCCTGGTGATAGGAAACAACACGTACCCATTGTCCCTCATCTTGTTGAAAGGCCTACCACACCCCTCATTCTTGGAGACTCCTGGTCAGACAGGCATGGCCTCATCCTCAACTACCAAGAAAAGAAAGTCACCTTAGGTGATAAGGGTAATTGCAACACTGTTCCCTTTTGCAAAAATCCCAAGGAACCCACCCAAAGGCTCATGACCATACAGATTGAACCAAGCGTGGGCGTTCTCCCTGCTTCCCTAGGAAAACAGACCAATGTATTCAGCAAAGAGGCAGCCACCTGTCTCCCCAAGAACACCAAATATGATCATGCTATTGACCTCCTACCTGGCACTGAACCCAAACATGGACCTATCTATAGCTGCAACCACAAGGAGAAGCTGGCTCTCAAGACATATATCAAAAACATGACCAAGAAAGGCTTCATCTGTATGTCCAAGAGCCCTTGTTTGTCATAAATGCTGTTTGTGGTCAAGAAAGACGGTGGCATGCGCCTGTGATTTAATTATCAGAAATTGAACAAGATAACTGTAAAGAATTGCTACCCTATACCTAATGCTGACAACTTGTGCAATGTTCTGCCAGGCGCCCAGGTGTACTCCAAGATTGACCTTAGAGATGTGTTCAACCCAATTCTAATCAAAGAGGGCAACAAATACAAAATGGTGTTCAAGACCAGGTATGGACTCTAAAAATACCTGGTGATGCCATTTGGACTATGCAACGCCCCTAGCACCTTCCAGTGCATGATGAACACAGTATTGGGAAAATGCCTCAACCAGTTCTGTGTGGCCTACCTCAACAACATTCTCATCTACAGCAAGACCCACAAAGAGCACTTAATCCACCTAGATCTAATCCTGAAAAAACTCTTCCAAGCCAACTTACATGCAAAGCTCAAGATGTGTGTGTTTTTCCAACAAGAAGTGGAATTCCTGGGCTGCATAGTGAAAACTGGAGGGTTTGCAATGGCTCAGGATAAAGTGGACGCTGTGACCTCCTGGCTAACCCCCAAATGCAGAAAAGACGTGAGAAGTTTTTTGGGCCTGGCAAATTATTGCAGAGATTTCATGCAAAAAATTCTCACATCACTCTGCTCCTGACCTTCCTGTGCTCTGACAAGGTTGCCTTTGCCTGGACTCCAGAATGCACCATCGCCTTTGAGACCCTGAAACTTGCCTTCACCTCTGCCCCTGTCCTGTCCTGGCCATGCCCAACCCCTCCAAGCCATTTGTGCTGGAAACTGACACGTCCAACTTTGCAGTGGGTGGGATCCTTCTTCAGGAAAAAGGGGATGGTATGCTACATGCTGTAGCATATTACTCCAAGAAGATGCTGCCTACAGAAGGGAACTACCCAATTTATAACAAAGAGATGCTAGCCATTATGAAGACCCTGAAACATTGGTGCTGGTACCTCTGTGGCGCTGAATTCCCAGTAAAGGCCCTGAAAGACCACAAGAACTTGGTCTATTTCTTCAAACCACAACAGCTCAACCAACAACAAGCAAGATGGGCTTTAGAACTAGCCAACTACACCCTGATCATAGACTATAAGCCAGGAAAGGTGAATGTAGTACCCAACACCCTGAGTAGAAGAACTGACCTGGCACCCACCCACATAGAAACTTGCAGCCACAACACTCAAGTACTCTTGAACCCAGCTAGCCTAGGCACCCACCTGCAATCCCAAGATTGGCAAGAAGGAAACTAACACCGCTGGATGTTCCTGGGTTGAGCGGATCCGCGACACACAAAAAACATGCTTGACCAACCTGAACTGCACAGTGCAAACCTACAAAGCCTTTGTCAACCAAAAACAAACACCAGGTCAACCCTTGCAAGTTGGGGATGAAGTATACCTGGACTCTCACAATGTGCCCCTAAATATGCCCTGTAGGAAGCTAGCTCACAGAAGAAGCGGCCCTCACAAGATCACCAAACTAATTGGAGAAGTTTCTTATAAGCTAGACCTACCCCCCTCCTGTAAGATTCATGTTGTATTCCACCAATCCCTGTTGTTTAAAAAGGATGGGAACTCGCTCCCCCACCAACAGCTTAAGAAAAATCCCTGCCCCTCCAAATAGGCTGCGCTGAAGAATGCAAAGTTGAATACATACATGGCAACAGGATACACTACCAGAAACCCCAGTACTACGTCAAATGGAAAGGATACCCATTAGAAGAAAGTACATGGAAACCGCTGAGCAACCTAGCTAATGCCCAAGAAGCTGTCCAACTCTATCTGAACAAAAAGGACCAGAAGGGAGGGCCCTTGGGGAAAGAAGGGGATAATGTCAGGATTGACAATTCATCACCCCGGGGAACCCAGGCCCAAGGGTAGGATTTGAACCCTGAACCTACATTCCTAAAGGCCGCAGGGCCCATGGACCAAGGGCCCACCTGCCTGCGTTTTTTTGGGATTGAGCCCCTACAAGCTGAGGCTCCCGCTAAGTCCCTAAGCCAGAATATCTTCACCAGCTTGACCATAGTGGCGCCCAAAGAGGAGCTTCTCAAATTGCCTAATGGAAGCAGAGATGGATCCTCTGTGAATTTCATGAGTTTGAAGTCCTCTTAGGTGACCAATCAAACCCTACTGCCAAAGATAAACCCAGGCTTTGGGCCCAACCCCGTGACCACAGAAAAAAATCAAGAAAATTGAGTGACCAAAATGATGTTCTGGCCAATGAGAGAACACCCAGCCAAGGTGTCATTTTGCTGTTCCCACACCCAAGCCCTCTGGCTGTCCACCTGCATTTTTCCCAATATTTTGATAAAGCCCTGATGAAAAATACTAAGTTTGGAAGTGGAATGCTATATATGCCTATAGATTTTGCGCTTGAACCTTATTGCCATTTTTAAATAAAGGTTATGTTACTTTGGCTCCTACAGTATTTGTCATATTTTGTATTTGCTGTCTACCAATTCAGTTTGAGATCTCCTGGCCCTCCTGCCCCACTGCCCACAGTTTTCCGTCCATCTGGTGCACCCTTTGGGCCCGTTCACTTCACTGATTACCCCTTGAAGCCCAAATATAAGGATTATACACCAGAGAAAATCCTCAAACTTGACCCATTAGCCCGCATCCAATCCTCTATTAGATACAACCGCCAAGGCCTGTGGGTATTCTCCACCCCAAAACTATTTAGAGAAAAATTTAATTATCTCCCGGCCTACAATATCTATATGGAACTGCCCATAACACCCAAACTGATGCCGGCCTCTTCACTCAACCCTCCAACTGATCATACCAGCAAGCTTTTCAGAATAGTGTACATCACTCTCACAGGGATGGTGGACACTATTGTACTGGCCTCTGGCCTGTGGTCTTGGGTGGGGAATTCTGCTTCCTACCTTCTAAAGTTAGCTTCTCTCTTGTGGTGGGCCCTGCCTGCAAAAACCCTGGCCCAAGTTACCCCCAAAACCGGCAGGCCAGCTGCCTGAGACTGGTTCCCTGACATTGGTGGCAATCTTTTTTAAACCTGGACCCTGTGACATATCCAGGCTTAACCAGTTCATCCTGCCATTATCCTGCCCTTGACTCTTATTGCTGTTACCTTCCTGGGACAAAGCTTTGAGAAGCTTTGCCGCCAGGGAGGCAATTTTATTGGATAACACTTTA
>QTSX02003844.1:0-81506 GCA_014839935.2 Entomophthora muscae | reverse complement strand
CACCAAGCAGACGTCTGCCACTAACGTGAAGACATCTGCTGCCATAAAGCAGATACACACCGCCACCATGCGGAAGCCCGTCACAACCAAGCTGTCACCTGCTGTCAACATGCAGGCACCTGCTGTCACCAAGAAGACGTTCACTGCCACCACGCGGGCCTCTGCCACCACCAAGCAGATACATGCTGCCACCATGCAGAAGCCTGTCACAACCAAGCTGTTGCCTGCTATCAATGTGCAGGCCCCCGCTGCCACCAAGCAGACAACCACTGCCACCACGCGGCCCCCGCCACCATCACGCAGAAGCCTGTCACAACCAAGCCGTTGCCCGTCATCAACTTGCAGGCACCTGCCCCCCCAAGCAGACGTTCACCACCACTGTGCAGGCATCTGCTGTCATGCAGAAGCCTGTCACAACCAAGCCATTGCCTTCCATCAACTTGCAGGCACCCGCTGCCACCGCACACATCCACCGCCACCATGCGGGCCCCTGCTGCCACACATAGAAGCCTGTCACAACCAAGCTGTCACCCACCATCAACATGTAGGCACCCGCCGCCACCAAGAAGACGTCTGCTGCTGCCAAGCAGATACACACCACCACCACACAGAAGCCCGCCACCACCAAGCTGTTGCCAGCCGCCAACATGCAGACGCTTGCCACCATTAAGCAGATTCCCACCTATTGCCCGCTGCCAACACGCAGATGCCCACTGCCACTGCACAGGCGCCCACCACTCTTGCCAGCCCCACCTGCAAGCCATCCTCAAACCAGGCACCCATGTACCAGCCTGCTACCTGCCAGCCTTTGCCCTCCCATGCCAGCAGGCCAGTCCCTATCCACTCCTTTGGGAAATAGCCACATCAGGAAATCAGGAAAGGCAATTTCCCCAAAGCCAAACTTGGGAGGAACTGCTGCCCAATTTGGGAGCCTACCAAGTGGGGAATGGACCGGCAGGCTATCCAACAATGGAAATCATGCACCAAATTCAGTAAATGAATTTGGATGCATGAAGAAGACCAAACTTGCACTATGTCAATGCAAACTTGGATCCAGCCAAACCTTCTCAATTGCCAGCCACCCAAGCCAATCCAGAAAAGGGAATAACAGATGCAACTCAGACTCTTGGTTCCTCAATTCTATGCCTTCCAATAATCATGCCTTACAGGTCCACTAGTATAAATAAAGACAAACCCCTCAATGATAGTTTGTGCTATCATTGAGTGAATATCCTCCTCAATATTATCACATTAATCAATCCTTTACCCAGACTAAGCAAGTAACCTTACTAAACCCATTACCCCTCCCCAAGTCAGAAGATGAACTACATCATCTTCACAGCTGTCTTGACAGCTTATCTTGGTATAGGGGGCCACCAGCCAACCAATGCTCAGTTTGGTCCTGAACCACAGGGGCCAAAAGGAATATCATATAATAAGCTAACTCACCTCAACTCAATGGTTTTGAACCTGTGGACACCTCTGGCCTCATCTTGCCCAACTCCCAACTTGGCTACTTATGTGATCCCCGCAGCTACGCTACTGTACCTTGCTGTCAGCCTTAGACAATGCAACATCCTTGCCAAATCCTTCTGTCAGGCAGTAAACTTCTATCCAATTTTCTACGCCTTGAACGGCTTTGAGCCGCCTAACCTGCCATCTTATGTTACTAAAGTTTTACCCTCAATACTTGGGTATTAAAACTCCTTTGACCAGTTGCAATAGGTAGTGGACCTTGCCGCTAGAGGCCTCCAAAATCTTAATGAAGAGTTTAATTGAGAGAGAGCTACTACAAATGCTGTCATAACCAAGCTTCAAGCTCAAGTAAATGAGTTGTCTACGCCCAAGCCAGATGTTCCTCCTTCTCTCTCATCTGATGATTTGATGGATAGAGAACAGAAATTATGGGATGCTATTTGAGAGCTACAAGCGTCTACCTGTAGTCAAGGTTGCCCTACTGAAGTGCCTCAGCCTGATCCTCAGGTGCTTGCTCTGACAGTCCAAGTTACTGAGCTACAGCAAGAGCTTTTTGCTCTACGCAAGATTGTGGCAACTACCGCTAGTCCAGTTGAGGTCATCAACAAATATGGCTGCTTCCCTGGACTGCCTGGGTCTCCCATATCCAATGTACTAGAGAGTTGATTGCTCTAGCCAATGAAGTGGACCATCTGAAGGGAATTACTCCAGTCTTGATAAATATGTTCAAGAAATGAGTGAGTTAATTGACTTGGTAAACAACAGGTTTGCCCCTTGCCTCTCAGTGGGACTTTTTCTGACCTCCTGGCTGGCTGAGCTTTCTATTGTGGTAACCAAACATGGTTGACACTTAGATATTACCAAAAAATGGACTGACATGGCCAACAATGTTGGTGACTGCACCTCTGAGACCTTGATCACTCTTGAAAGAGAGTGCCCACCAGGTGTGGGCAGGAAAGCCCCCTTCTGAATCTGAAGTTGAATTTTCCCCATGTATAAATGTGCTCAATAGCAACAATGGTGGCCCAACCCCAGAAGCACACTTTAAACCTACCTTCAAACAAGTCTTTGACCCTAAAACATCCATCATTGCAGTATTCCTGACCATCTACAAAAAAGCAATGCAAATGGCCTATGATGGGATTAGAAAAGAGCACATTCTAACCTGCCAGTAGGCGGTAGTGCTAGAGCTGCCTACAATTGAGACTTGAGAAGAAATAAAAGAGCTTCTAATTAATGATTTTGGTGGCAACATTAGCTTGGAAATGAAGAAGGACGCTTTTATGCACATTGCCTTCAAACCCAAAGAGATATTGGCTAAGTTTGCGGACAGGTTCTATATGGAAGGACAGCAATTGATAACTAGTAGACAGTTGGCAGCGCATGAGGCTTACATGGCTTACTCTCAAGCAATCAGAGTTAATCAACTTCTGTGCCTCCATTTCAAAGCTCACAAAGCCTTGATCTTCTCTATAAAGAGCATAAAGATATTGTTGCAGGATATGCACTTCACCCACTCTAGAGCTGTTGTATGTGAGAATCAAGCTGCCTCTAATTCTGGTTCTTCTTCTTGTGGCCTGCACATCCTCACTATGAACTCTCAGAACCCTTCTAGACGTCAAGGTTGCCATAAATGCAGCCAGATAGGTCACCACTCTTGAGTCTTTACCAATCCTTGAGTTAAAGGTGCTGACCCCAAGGAGCAGGCGGGGAAAGAACAGTCAACCTAGAGGCAGAGACACTCTTGGTTGACAATCCTTCCCAGTCTCATTCAATTCCCCTGTCTGTAGCAGACTCTGAGCTGGCCAACACCAAAGCTCCTCCCGTTCTGATACCTTTCCATGATATTTCTGACAACTCTGACATGGTCAATTTAGATGTTGATGATTCTGATGCCTATGGACATTCAGTTCTAGCAGTTCTCAAAACCATTTCAGTCCCTTACAAGCTACACTCAGGGAAAACTACAATGACTGCCAAGCCTATGCCTGAATCTATGGGGGCTGTCTCTTGCCCATAACTCATACAAGCTAAGAAGTCTCCTGTGCTTGTAGAATCTTCCAAAGAAGCGGCTGAAGTAGCTGACACTACTTTCAAAAATGTTTTAGTCTTGCTTCCTCTTCAGACTGTCTAAAAGGAGTTCCCAGGCTTAAAATACATGATCAAGAAGTGGACAAAGAACTAGAAGAAGCCTAAAAATTCTGGCTGTCCTCCAGCACTTTGGTTGTACTACTACTTGATTAAAGATATTCATTCAAAAGGTGAAGATCAAGGCTGTCTTGGACACAGGATCTCCTGTTAATGTTGTCTCCTCAAAGCTTGTCAAGAAGCTTAAACTTACACCAGATCTTAATTACCACCAGACTTATGGTACAACTGGGTTGTCCATGACTTGTGCTATAGGGGAATACTCTGCTCTCCCTATGTGGTTTGGCAAGCTACTCTTAGCCGCACCTGCTGTGGTCTTGGAGAATGAGAGTTACAATCTTCTAGTTGGCACCAAATTCCTTAGGGATTATAATGGGATCATCAATTTCAAAGACAGCTATCTCTCTATTTTAGGGTATTAAGTCCCTTTAATCTTTTTAGGAGTCTGACAAAGTTCCCAGAAAGCACCTCAAGAGTGTGCCTTAGAGTACCCTACTGGCATCTTCACTCTGAAGTACCACATCCAATTGTCCAACATGAAGTGCCCTTCTATGGCCTTCCCTGCGTCTGAAGGGATTCCACTTCTGGCCACTTCTTCTGTGACTATTCCTCCTGGATCTCAGGCTATCCTAGACTCCCCAATATTGTATGAGCTACCTGAGCGTACGTTCCTAGAGTTATACTCTCCTCCCTTGCTAGGATGCAACAAACCCTATCTCTGTCCGGGAATCTTGGATGTCTCTCATAAAGACCCTGTTCAACTGCTGGTTGCTAACTTAGCTGCTCTTCCCATACATGTGTCTAGAGGCCAGGTTGTTAACTATGATAAGCTACTTAATGCTCCTGATGTTCTTCCTCTACATCCCTTTGGTACTTTCCAAGATTTCAACTTACCTGAGAATGAACCACATGTCCTATCCTTTTTCACCGCTCAAGACTTCCTGAATCTATCTCCAGTTCAGCAGAAAGAAGTGCTTGACTTGTTGTATCAGTTTTTGGACATCTTTGCTAAAGATAGCACTGATTATGGTCTAGCTAAAGGAGTCATTCACCAGATTGATACTGGTGACACACCTCTCTTCTGAGCTAAACCCTACCGCTGTAGCCAAGTGGGAGCCAGACAAGTATCTAAGAAACTCAAACAGCTACTAGATACTGGGCTGCTTATCCCCTTGCAGAATCACTGGGCTTTACCCTTGCTAATCCTCAAGAAGAAAGATGGAGGACATCATATAGTGATGGACTATTGCCGCTTGAATTCCCTCACTAAAAAGGACTCATAACCCCTGCCTTGTATAGACAACACCTTTTTCTGTCTTGGGGACTCAAAGATTTTTCAGCCATGGGACTGGCATCTGGATATTGGCAAGTTGATCTCTCCCCTAAAGACAGGCAAAAGCAGCACTCATCACCTCTGGGGGATTGTTTGAGCCTACATGCATGCCTTAAGGGCTTTGTAATACCTCTACTACCTTCTAAAGTGTTATGGTCTCAATACTCTGTGACCTAAAGCTCTCTTGTGTCTTGGTATACTTGGATGGCATACCTGTCTTCAGTAAAAAACTTTACTTATCACTTGAATAATCTGAAGGAAGTCTTCCTTAAGATTCAAGAAGCTGGTCTCAAACTGAAGCCATCTAAATGTGCTTTCTTCAAGGGATGTCTTGAATTCTTGGGTCATGAAGTAACCCAGACTGGGATCCAACCAATGACCAAGAAAGTTGAGGCTATTGACAAGATGCTTCCACTTACCAACCCCTGTGAAGTACAAGTCTTTTTGGTCATGATGGGTTATTATAGACAGGTTATCCCTGACTTTGCCAACACTATCAAACCTTTAGTCTAATTGCTACGCAATGTTCCCTTTGAATGGACCATCAGCCAAAACAAGCCTTTAAGACCCTTAAACAAAAACTCAAAGAGGCTCCTATCTTGGTGTACCCCAACTATGATAAGGAGTTTATAATATACTCTGATGCTAGTGACTTGATCATTGGGGTCATCCTTTCTCAGTTAGACAATGAAGGAGTGGATTATCCTGTGGCTTATATGTCTAGAGTTCTCAATAAGCATGAGAAGAGCTATAATGTTATATAAAAAGAACGTCTTGCTGTGCTGCATGCCGTTAATTAATCCCACTATTACATCTATGGCACCCATTTCATTGTAGTTACTGGCCACGCCTCACTTAAGTGGTTACAACAACTCAAGGAGCCTGAAGGACTTCTAGCTAGATGGGCCCTTTGCCTTTAAAAATATGACTTCACATTACTTCATTGCCCAGGGATCCAACATCAAAATACAGATGGTTTATCACAGATGCCTATCTTAGCCCTTCACCCTGCAGAGGCAGATCATTTGTACAAACTGATTGAATATCTGTCTGCTTGGGAGAGTGAAACCAAGGAAATTTGATCAGCTTTGACTAAGCTGTCAGAAGACACCCTCATCTGCAACAATCAGCTTTTCAAGAAAGTACAAGACCACTACTTGTCTTATGTCAGGCCTAGTCTTTGCCTTTCAGTGGTACTTCAAGCTCATAAGGAGACAGGACATGAAGGCGTTGCTGTCATGAATGATATTTCAATACTTGTATTGAAAACCCAAGAGTTGATCCCCAGTTCCCAGAAGGCAGATCAAACCCTCCAGACCAGTCCAGGACCCGCCAACCCGTTAAATCACAGACTCAAACCGGTAAATTACTCCGCAATCCGCCAGCCTACTATAGAGGACCCTCCAAAGACTACTCAAGTCACACAAAGTGGACAGGAGACCGCCCACTTGTTAAATTGCAAACCCGAGTTAACAAGTTACTCCAAGACCCGCCAGCCTCCCAAAGACAATTCCCCAAATGTTCATCAGATTGATGCCAACCTTGAGCCACCAAAGACCCAAACCTATGAAGAGGGTGCAGCTTGCCTTAAGGAGGTTAAAACAAAACCTACTATTAACTCTGCCAATGACTTCCAGCAACTGCCAGCCTTCCATCCAGAATGGGTAGTACAATTGAACTACTCAGGTGACATAGTGAACAGTGGCGGCAAAATGAAGCATTACCTTTCCAATTTGCCAGAGCAGGTACAACCTGGATCTGCCGCCCTTGAGACCCCAAGCCAAGACCCACGTCCCGCCAGTGCCTTGTCTGCAAACCTGAACCCTGCAAAAATTGAAGAAGCAAAGTCCCAGGGTATAAAAACCCTGGCGGTACGGTGAAGACCCCATTGTATTTTTGATAATAAAGTTTTATGAACCTTTGGTTCAAACAAATCTTACCCTATCTAGTCTTAGTGATCTTCCATCTTAATTCCAGTCAAGTAGACTGCCAGGCCGCCACACTCCCCCGAGACCAATCTGCTAAATTGCCCCAGGCATTATACTGTCCCCTGGGAGCCCCCTTTGGACCTGTGCATTTTACTGAACACCCCCTAACCAAGCCTATTCAGAGTACAACTTGGAGACCATCCTCATTGCTGACCCTTGGCTAGGACTAAAGAAACCAAATACATAGGACAAGAAGGAAAGTGGTAAAAAAGGCCGCCAAGATTGTTCAAAGACAAATTCAATTATCTGCCTGCCTACTTTGTTCCTATGACTCCTCCCTTAACCCCACGGCCAGACCACCTGCTGGAACCTACCACCGCAGCCAAGACCCCCTCTACCCAACTGTTTGGAGTACTATACATTACTCTAACCGGTTTGGTGGATTCTGTGGTCCCCAACTCTGGACCCTGGTCCATACTTGGGCAATCTGTATCTTATATTATTAAGTTAGCACCCATTCTATGGTGGGCCCTACCTGCCAGCTCAACCGCACCTCACCCCAAGCCACCCAATGCCTCTACCTACAACTGGCTTCCTGACAGTTGCTAAGACATATGCCTGGCTCCAGAAGAACTATTTCTGGGGAAATATTTGCCTGCTAATTACAGACGCCATAGCTAGTTTTCACAATTGCCAGCTCCAGAAACCTTGAGCTGCCTCTCACAAGTTCAAGCTGGTTCCCCCTCAACACAAATTTCACACCGTCAGCATTGACGCTGTAGGGCCTCTCTCCTGTTCCTGCTCTGGTTGCCGCTTTATCCTAATTGATGCTGATCATATCATCAAGTGGGTAGAAGCTTTACCTACTAAGGACATCACTGCCAAGACAACTGCTGCCTTTCTATTGCAAGATGTGTTCTTCTGCCATGGCTGCCCTCAAGTGTTGTTGTCTGAAAATGGGACTAACTTCAATTCTAAGTTGATAACCTCTGTTTTCAAAGCCTTGGGGTTCCATCAGTCTTTCTCAGCTCCTTACAACCCATCTACTAATGGGACTGTAGAACATACTAACTCCACCTTAGTTTCCATAATGAGGAAGCTAACCTATTCAGACGTTACTAACTGGGACCTATACCTACCCGCTACTCTCTTTGCTTATTGCATTAGCAAACATTGGGTCACTGGGTATTCCCCTTTTGCTATGCTGTACGGGTGTGAGGCAACAACTATGTAGCTCTTAGGGGATTCCTTACTCTCTTCTGATGATGCCTTGGATCCTGAGGCTCATATCAAAGACTTGGTCTATTGCATAATTGATATCCAAGCCTCTGACTAAACTTCAGCTTACAAAATCAAGACATTGGGGCTCTCTCCTGATAATTCAGGATGTTCTTCCCTGCCCAAGTTTAAGGTTGGAGACCATGTACTATACTACCAGCACAGGGTAGGAGGACATTGTGATGATCCACATGTTTGGTGGTTTGCAGGCGGGGCTTATGTTGGCCAAGTGAAAGTTTAGTGACTGTTGTTGAAGAAAGCTGGCTGGAGGACCAGAAGATGATGGTGAAGAACTAGTGGTCCAGAGAAATGAGCCAAGATTTTGCCAAATTGATTTGCCAAAGTGAGAAGATGTGGAATATTTTGCCTTGGTTTAGTATGAAAATCAAGAAGGAATGTGGATAGAAGTTTGGGTAAGATATTTATTTATTAAGTTCCTAGGATAGACAAAGGTATGTTGCTATGAGAGCGGGATACAAGGTTGTTTTGGTGGGATGCTTTCCTTGCATTTCACTATATTTGTAAATATATGGGGGAAACTTTGAAGAGGTCCAGAAAGAACAATTTAAATAGTATTCTACTATATAAATGGGTTTGGGTTGAATGCAGGAAGAGATGGTGCCGGAATAATGGACTGGTTAACGCTTTGGTGCGCAAAGAGTTGTCAATTTGAACGGTTTGAGCTGTGGAAATGATTTTCATAGTTGGATCCCGGTGGAACTTCAGAAATGGTCTATTTCCGCGCTCTGCATTCATTGGTTGAGTTCTGGCAGGTTTTCTGATGAAAATGATTGGTTGGAAGCCAAAAGCTTAAAGTATAAGCAAGGAAATAGTATATTAATACTTTAAGCTTAAGTTATTATAAGAAAAAGTGAGCGGCAATGGTTTAAGCTTCTGAAGAAAGCCATTTTGAAGGCGGAACCATTGGGAAAAGGACACTATAAGAAGGTGGCTGGCTGGAAAGTTACAGGGTCTTTTGAAGGTCTTTTGATGGTCTTTTTGGAGGTTGTTCCAGGTCTTTGAGAGGACACTTCTGAGTCTCTTGAGTTTCTGCCAAGAGGTTTTGGAATCTTTTTGATCACCAGCAGGAGCTTGGTTAGAGCTGAAGCCCAAGATAACGGAGCAGGAGCCCAAGAATAAGGAGCAGGTTCCTAAGCACAGCGCGGAAGTTTGATTCCAAGGAGCTGGAGTCCACATTTGAGGAGCAGGAGTTCAAGTCTAAGGGACAGACGTCCAAGACTTAGGTGTAGGAGTCCAAGATGTTGTTGGAGGACTCCAAGTATTGGCAAATCCATTTTGTTTCCCCGACCCCCCCGGGCTGTATACCAGGAGGTTTCTAAAGGGGATCTTCCTTCTGAGAGTGAATAAAAGCCCATTTTGACCCCTATACATATTTCTGAAATACATTTTCCCTTTACTAGAGAATGACAACCCCTTCCAGCCGGTCCCTGGCTACAATCCAGGACACACTTGGGGACTGGCGGATAGGAACCCCACAGACATGCTCATAAGTTGGATACCCTATGGATTGGGCCTCTAGAGGTTACCTTCGAGCGTGGTTTGGAGTACACTGTGAAGCTCCTTTCTAGTGGTTGATCATTTACCTAAATGAATGCTAAGTTTCTCCAAAAGTACCAGCTCCTAAGGCCAATCTAGAAGGGGGCAATGTTGTGAATGCAAATATCCACGCTCTTTTGATTTTTCCTTTGGTGGGTTTTTTGAGGACAAATATCTTGCTTTTGCTTCCCCCCTCAAAATGAGTTGATTCCCATAGATGGGAATGCTGCTGTTTGTCTTTCTCTCTCTGCGCAACTCACTTGCCCCACTCATACCTGTGTCAAGTGATCTCACTGTCCCTGTATTGTTTTGTGGCAGTGACAAACAATATATATTTTATTTCACTTTCACCAATAAAAGTTAAGTTCTATTCACATTTTTGTCTTTGTGTCTACCAGTACTTTGTCGCCTCTTTTTAGTTACAACTAGCAGAGATCTACTATTCTGAGCCAAAATGTAATTGCTTCACCCTCCCTCCCAACTAACCCAAGGCTTAGTACAAATCCAATTGTCAAAACCGCAGGCTTGACCCGCCAGCAAGGTTCCAACCAAGCAGGTTTGTGACCCGCAATCCAATTATCCGGTCACCCAAAGCCAGACTAGGAATTCAACTCAAATTACCAAATCCAACAACATGAACAGATGATGATCCTTTACAATGGATACCTCAATTTGGCGCTTGACTCATTATCAGGATCAAGCCACCCCCTTCTTCCATCCAGCTGTGTGATCACCAATCTTGTTCCTTTTACCCTGATTCACATGAACTATATAATCACTATCTCTCAATAAAGATTATTATCTAGCTTCTGAGTATTTTCCCCATGTAACTTCTAAAACAGCACAGTTACAACATTGGTAGCACAGGTAGGCTCTCCATCCTACCTTATCTTGAAAAACTCCGCCTGTTGCCTGCACACGTCACGGCCAACAAATCCTCAACAGAATCATGTCTGGCCTCCTGCTCAACTGGACTCCGTATACTCCTGGTACCAAGATACTCAATGGTTTCATCCTATACCAAAACATGGTAATCCTGCTACCTGCCTTCAATGCCATGTCTGTGCAAGGGTTGTTTCAGGCCCCCTCCTCAATGCCGCAACCAGCTGATGAAACCACCATGCCCGCCTATGTAGCGCAAAGGCCTTAAAGCGCTGCCTTGGAACCCTTTGACAGAGCCAATGACAACAATGCCGCCGCATGGATCCAGTCACCCAGAGCAAGCTGGCTCAGATGGAATGCCCACAGCAATTCTGGATTACAGAGATTTCCATTTTCCTGACCCATGACGCTGGCACCTGGTGTGACAAGTGGCACAAAGAACACACTGACAAGAACTGGGATACCTTTAAGCAGGACTTCCTGGCAAGGTTTGTGCTTAAAGATACAGCGCTCATGATCATATGCCAAGTAAAGAACCTGACCCAGAAAGGCACTATTAAAGAACTCACCCGCACCTACAAGGAACTCTGTCTTTGTTCCCCATCCAACATGGCCTTTGACACCCCAGCCACACACCTCATGTACTACAACGCCCTCAAGTTGCACGTTATGAGACATGTGAACCTGGATCAGGTGACTAACCTGCAAAGCTTGTACCGTGAAGCGGAGAAAGCGGAACAAACCTCCAACACACTTCATAAGGCACAAACTGGGAAACAAGAAAGGCCCAAGGATTCCCATCCAAGTGGGCGCTCTGCTTGACCACCTCCTGGAGGCAACAAAAACAACACCAATCACAAACCCACGGGTTCAAATGGGCATGGAAATGGAAGCAATGGCCAGTCAAATTGCACCCATTTCCGCGTCACTGCCACACAAGGCAACCAAGATGAGGGAAAAGCCCAAGGAGAGCACTAAGCCAGCCAAGCTCTCCCCACGCAACTCCTGACTTGCCCAACAATGAATACCAACCCAAGGACATAGACCAACGCCCAATGATCCAAGTGCCCTCAGAGGACCCAGTACTATACACCACTGCCAGACATCCCAATAAATTGATGTCTTATCCTTTCTGCTTTTGCAGTTACACAGGCTCAGCACTCCTGGACTTGGGCGCAGATCAAACATTAGTCAACAGTAGCTTTGTGGATAAATTCAAGCTGGCTACTAATCCTTTGTGGATTAAAAACGTGGTCCTGGCTGATGAACACCACATTGCCATGACAAGGGAAACCACCTCCTTCTCTGTCATGCTTGAGAACCTCCACTCCACCATCCAAGGTCCTGTCATTGACTTCCCTAAGTTTGACATTGTACTGGGACTAGACTGGTTACAGAAAAACAATCCCCACGTGGACTGGACGACCTCTGTGTTGACCATCAAGCATGAAGGTGTCAACCACCAGATCTACCCTGACTCCATGGACCAACTCCTACGTGACCACGTCTTTGTACGCATCACTGAGACCTTGGATGAGAAGGAAAATCTGAAGGCAATTGACTGAGACTCCTGTCAGTATGAGATCATACACTTCAAAGACCACCAGGATACCTCCACGCCTCAGGACTGCGACGTTGTGGCCCGCCATCCAGAAATCTTTAAGGAAGCGTTACCTGGGCTGCCCCCTGAGAAATACATTCAACACTCCATCCAGCTCAAGGGGGCTGTACCCAAGGCACACCCCATCTACAGACTGACCCCAAACAAGGACGGCGCCCTACACGCGTATCTCAAGGAGGCATTGGAAAAAGAACTTATCTGCCCCTCACAGTCTCCCTTTGGGGCCGCCGTATTTTTGTGGCCAAAAAGGACGGTACCTTACGCCTGGTCACAGACTACTGCGCCTTAAACTAAGTCACCATTAAGAATTGTTACCCACTGCCACTGATTGACAAACTTTTTGACACCTTGGGAGGGGGCCACCATCTTCTCCAAGATTGATCTAACTGCAGGCTACAATCAGATTTGTATCAAGGAGGAAGACATCCCCAAAACAGCCTTCCACACTAAGTACGGTTCCTACAAATGCGTGGTACTCAACTTTGGCATGACCAATGCCCCATCCACCTTTGTAACCTTCATGAACAAAGTGTTTGCGCCACACATAGGCAAACATGCCCTAGTGTACTTGGATGACATTATTGTCTACAGCCCCTCAGTGGAACAACACCACAAAGACCTGGAAGAGATCTTTGCAACCTTGGCCCAACACAAGCTGTTGGCCAAGCCCTTCAAATGCCAGTTCTTCCAGGAGCAACTACCCTTCTTGGGATACATAGTCTCAAAAGACAACATCAAACCCGACAGTCAAAAGATACAGGCCATCTGCAAGATGCCACCCCCAAGGACAAGTCAGAACTCTGCACCTTCTTGGGAATGGTGGCCTATGTACAACGCTTCATACCCAACTGTGGCGTTTTTACTGCCCCCTTATCTGCCATAACAGGCGCCAAGTCTAAGTTTTTATGGACCCCCCAATGTGACCTCTGTTTTAGACACATCAAAGAAAAGCTCACATCAGCTCCCATCCTACAATACCCCAAACACGACAGGGAGTACCAGATGGAAACCAACGCCTCAGATGCATCCATTGGGGGAGTACTACAAATTAAGAATAGTTACAGTGACTCCCTGCCCGTAGCCTACAAATTGCGCAAACTGACAGATGGCAAGTGCCAATACCCTATCCACAACAAGGAACTGCTGGCCATTGTACACTGCCTAGTCAAATGGCGCTGTTACCTAGAACAACAGGAAGAATTCACAGCACTAACCAATCACAAGCCACTCATCTATTTCAAGACTCAAGCAAATCTGTCATGCCGCCAAGTGCGGTGGATGGAACTATTGGAGAGGTTTAACATGCTCATCCAGTATAAGCCTGGGGCTGAGCTCGCCATGGCAGACGCCCTGTCCCGCCTGTATGTCTGTGCTTCAAGAGGAGAGAATGGGTTTGACCCAGACTGGCCTCTCTTAGTGCTACATACAAAAGACAAAGGATTCCACGCAGGCACAACCAACATCACCAAAGAAACAGACATCAAAAATGAACACCTCTTTGCTGACGTATACAGGACCCTTCACAGAAAAATGACAGATGGCACAACCATTCCCTACATCCCCACACATCAGCAAGTTGACACCATTTTTTGCTACCACAGAGATCTTGGACATACTAAGAGCCAAAATCTATATGAGTTCCTAAAGCATAAAGGCTGGTGGCCAACCTTATACCACAATGTCCAGGAAGTTCTAGATCAGTGCAAGGTATGCAAAAAGTTTGCTAAAAGCAAAACCCCACCAAAGTCTGTACTCCCCATTTGTACCCAACTACTGTTCAAAGTATGGGCTCTTGAAATTGTTGGTCCCATGCCAGGAAAGCACAACAACAAAAAGTACATCATCACCGCCATTGACTTTGCAACAAGGTGGCCAGTAGCCCAAGCAGTGAAGGCACACATCAGCAATGACCTTCAACAATTTATTGGCAAAGAAATAAT
This sequence comes from Entomophthora muscae, assembly GCA_014839935.2. Lineage (NCBI taxonomy): Eukaryota > Fungi > Entomophthoromycota > Entomophthoromycetes > Entomophthorales > Entomophthoraceae > Entomophthora > Entomophthora muscae. The sequence continues at coordinate 67,343 of QTSX02003844.1, read as the reverse complement.
CAGCAAGTTCAGAAAGCCAGAAATCCTGATAATCAATGGAGGCAAAGAGTTGACCTCCAAAGACACCAATGTATACCTCACCAAGAATGGGGTCAAACACACTGTCACAACACCATACCACCCACAGGCTAATGGACGCGTAGAGTGGCTTAATGGTAGCCTCATGCAAGCCCTAGCCAAACTCACTGCCGGGAGACTTGAAGACTGGTATAAGCAGTTACCAACTGCATTACTTGTGTTCCAAACCCAAGTGAACAGATCCACCAGAAAAAGCCTGTTTGAACTGGTATACGGCACACAGCAAAATATCATTCAAGCATTGACAGGACCTAAGTTGGAAATTCCAAGTCAAGTCTCCCTCGCTCATATCCTCAAGTAGTAGAGGCTAACAGCAAGCAAAAAGCCAAAGAAAAAGAACACCTACAAAAGACATTTGTTCCCATCCACAATAGACATGAAGTTGGGGACAAAGTATGGGTCATAAACTTTGACAAGAGCAAGTTACAACCTGAAAAAGTAGGGCCAGCAATCATTCTAAAGGTAAACAACAATAACACTTACCTTGTGCAAGGACTTAGGAAATGCAAGCAAGACAAGACCTTACACCATGATTGCCTACAAACCTGAAAAGCAAGACAGAAACAACAAGAATAAGCCCTGCCTGCCACAGAACAACAACTGGTTCAATACGGCTCCTGGGCCCCTGACAACCTCCCTGACAACCTGTCCCCAGAGGAGGCCAACCTTCAGCCAGGGGGGTGTCAAAACCGCAGGCTCAACCCGCCAGCAAGGTTCCAACCAAGCGGGTTTGTGACCCACAATCCAATTATCCAGTCACCCAAAGCCAGACTAGGAATTCAACTCAAATTACCAAATCCAACAACATGAACAGATGATCCTTTACGGTGGATACCTCAATTTGGCGCTTGACTCATTATCAGGATCAAGCCACCCCCTTCTTCCATCCAGCCGTGCAATCATCAATCTTGTTCCTATTATCCTTGATTCACATGAACTATATAATCACTATCTCCCAATGAAGATTATTATCTAGCTTCTAAGTATTTTTCTCCCGTGTAACTCTGCTAAAACAGCACAGTTACAACACAATCATAAGTTTAGGATTTCCTGTTGTGTGTCTGTGCCGCTCCTCAGAACACAACAATCATCAGTAAGTTGGGGTCCAACCTGACCCAGAAAAAGTAAGAGTCATAACTGATATGCCAGTACCGCACAATAAAAGCAAACTCCATACATTGTTGGGAACAGTTGCTGATGTCAGAAGGTTTATCCCTGGCTGGGGAGCTTTGACTGCTCCCTTACCCACAATCACTGGAAAAGCGACAAAATTTGTTGGGACACCATCAAGAGAACAACACTTCTAACAGTTAAAAGAGAAGATGGTTACTGCCTCTATCTTACAGTACCCTAACCATGATGGGGTATATGAGTTAGAAACTGACGCCTCCATTTATGCAATGGGAGGGGTACTTCAAATTCAGACCGCAGAAAAGGATTTCCTCCCTATAGCCTATGAATCAAAAAATCTGTCCAAAGGCAAGCAAAGGTACCTGATACACAACAAGGGACCAGTAGCCATTGCCCACTGCTTAATGAAATGATGTTGCTATCTGGAAGGTGCAAAAATATTCAAAGCAGCAACCAACTACAAGCCATTGGTATTCTTTAAGACCCAAATCACCTATCTAGACAACAAGATGGACAGATGAGCCTCATACAAAGGTATCCAATGATAATTGAATACAAGCCCGGCAGGGAAATGCTTACTGTAGACACCCTATCAAGGCTATATCATAAACACCTAATATACACCAATGGAGACCCTGATTGGCCCATGGTAATAATGGAAAATTTCCAAGAGGGGTTCCCACCTGGTACATTAATGACATCCAAGGGAAAGTCCTTAAGAGCATACATCTGTTCAAAGACGTAATTACTACTCTACACCACATATTACTAAGCAGCAATACTGTATCACACCTCCTGTCAACACAAAAGATTGACACAATCCTTTGATACCACAGAGATCTGGAACACACCAGTAGCAGGAACCTGCATGTATACTTCAAAACACGCTATTGGTGACCTAAAATTCTGGACAACATCAAGGAAGTGCTGGACTAATATGAAGTATGTGATAAGTACGCCCGCTCCAAGGCACCCCCAAGTCAGTAATATGGTGTCAATCACACAAACTTTCAAAGTGTGGTCACTGGATATTGTAGGACCAATACCTGGTAATAACAAAGGCAAAAGTATATTATCACAGCTATCAACTATGTGAATAGGTGGCCTGTAGCACAAGCTACAAAAAAGCACAAAGAAAATGATGTAAGATGTTTTATTGGCAGGAAAATAATAGCCAAGTTTAAAGACCTGAACTCCTAATCACAGACGGAGGAACTGGACTTAAAGCTATTGGCACCAATGTCTATCTCACCAAAAACAGGATGAAACCCACCATAGTCAGCCCCTATCACTCACAAGCAAACAGAAGAGTTAAAAGATTGAATGGTTTCCTTTTAGAGGCCCTCAGTACGTTATCTTCCAACAATTCAAAAGCCTGGGCTGACATGTTACCAACTGCCCTTATGGTCTGCAGAACACAAGTCAACTGCAATACAGGCAAAAGCCCTTATGAGCTAGTCTATGTACATAAACCTGGCATTGTTAGCACTACATCAGGACCACAATTACCTCTGCCTAAAAAAGTGCCAGACAACAATAATCCTGATGTACAGCTCTCCAGGAAGGACCAAGAGGACAAGGAAAGAGAGAGGGTTAAGAGAGAAGCCATACCACTAAAACAGGTGCACTTTCAAGTTGGAAACAAGATCTGGGTTAGAATCATGACATGCACAAATTGGACCTAGGATTACAAGGACCAGGCATTGTCATGGTAGTCAAACCAAACAACACCTAACTCATCAAAGGAATAGGTGCTTACACAGAGCTCAAGTTTATGCATCATGACCTCCTCCACCTGTACAAAGCAGGAACAAAACAAGGTAACTTTTGACTTCCTGTCCCCAATTCAAAACTGGATAAATACCAAGCCTGAATTCCTGACACTTTTGAGAAAGTCCCTAAGGTTCCACCTTCCAGCACCCAAGGAGAGATGTTGCAACATCTTTGATTACTCCCTCTTGGGAAAGTAATTCCCTGAGGGATTTGTCAGCTAATCATTAAGTTGGTGGCACTCTTATCAATCACTCATATATTACGGGGATCAACTCTTTTTGAGTCCTGAGCAGAAAATTACTTGGCCAAGCCTAGTGACTGCCATGACATACATGGACAGTATGTGGCTTCTCATGATACTATATAATGCTCTAAAACCATATCAAATAAAGTATAATTATCTTCTTGATTTTCCCCTTTATCTTGTTTATCATACTTCTAAGAAGCATATAATTGACACTTGCCTTGTTAAATTTGAAAATATTCTAACAAAATAAAAAGTACCATGGGGATGTGTTCTGTATTAATGTAAATTTGATGTTAGCTTGGATTTATGAGGGGTTACAAGAACTTTGGTTGGGTATTAATGGCAACTGCCAGAATTAACTCATTCTGCAAGTTGAAATACTATATGTCAACAATCAGAATTAAAAATACTTTAATGTTGACAGCATTGAAAAGTCAGAATTAAGTTTTAACTCATGCAGACTACTAAATGTCAACACTTTTTTAATAAGCAGAAACGTGTTTCCTGAACGTTTTAATTAATAAAAATTAAGCTTCAAAATACTTTTAGGGTAATGTGACAAAATAGATTTCAAAAGGCGCATAAAAAACTATACATGACAATTAAAAAATTCATAAAAATACACTTCAAAAATAACTCACTATGAAATTAGCTATCTTTATTAAAAAATTTCCCACTTTAAAAACAAAAATAATTCAATACACAAAAAGATAATACAAAAAGAATTTACGTATTATAAGAAAGTATAATAAACAGAAACAGTAATATAAAGTTTTTTTCTATATTGAAAACTACAAAAAACATATAATTTACTAGTAAAATACCAATATAGGCCATGTAATACAGTCTAAAGCATCAAATTATCAATAGAAAATCAATGATTTTATAAAAACAGTATCATAAATTATTAATGAGTTATTTAGAATAAATTTTTTTAAAAATATTATACTTAACATATAAGAACTATATAAAAAAATTAGGCAATACCCAATAAATTTAATTAAAAGCTAGACTGTGATCACCTGGTTGCCATTAAGAACTGTGGCAATCTTCTTGATGTATTCCCCAATCTCTGAAAGCTTATATTTGGCCTTGACAACGTCCTTGATCTTCTCTTGATATTGTTTCTCTTTAGTGGTTCTCTTCTTCTTGGATGGGTGGTTCTCAATATCTCTGATGGATGCAGCAGTCTTCCCCTGTTGGACTTTGAGGTGGTTGTGAAAGGTGTTGTATCTGGGCTTGATTCCAAAGGAGGACTTTATATGCTTATGCCAGCCCTCCAAAGATGAAGTAGTTTTCATCTCATCCTTAAGAACAGCCTGATAGCAGTTCCAGTTGGCTTTGGCTCTGGGCTTGCTCTGGCGCTTAGTGACCTTACGTCCAATCCACTGTGGTTTGTAATATTCAATGAAAGGGTAGAATGCATCCTCATGTTTCTTGGCATATGGATCCTGGCATAGGAGGTCAAAGGCTTGTCCAGTATGCTCTGGATTTACAAAGGTTAGTGCTACAAACTGCTGAATTAAGAACTTGCACTTTCCTGATGTATCTAGACAGTGGAGCTTGCTGAGCTCAGATAGACCCTTTAGTTGCCTAATGACAGCCTGTCAATAATGGAAAAAACACCTCTGGGCCTCTCCATCAAAGGTATTTATAAAAGCGTTATACTGGGAAGTTTCAAAGTCCATGATTGTAGTTGAGGGGCCAAGTGCTTTATCATGATCTTCTTGTTCTGAAGCAAGGGTGCATTAATCATTTTCATCATCATCTGGATTGGCTCTAGTGTTATGACCAGGGGGACTCTTTTTATTACTGGGTAGGGCTTTGATGCCCTCCTGAAGGATTTTAAAGGCCTTTGTGTAGATCTCTTCTGTTGCCCCAGGAAGCAGAAAGTAGGCAAATGGGAGCACCTTGCCTTCAATAAGGGAATGTACAATCCATAGTTGGTAAAAAAGGCGGGTATACTGCAAAGGTACTGTCACATAACCAGGTCTCTGAATCTCTTAACTGCTCCAGGTTCTGTTGTGTAGCATAGCATATAATTCTTGCCTCTGCTGTAGGCCCATCATCATGTAAAAGGAATACCTCATCACCATTGAACATCTTCAACTCCTCTGTCAATACTAACTCTCCTTGGACCATGGAAGATTTCTTATGGGGGAATAGATCATAGTGTTTGTCATATATGTACTTCACTAACTGGTCGTGGTCAGGGATGAACTTCAGGTTCTCATTACTTAGGTGTATGGTGGCCTTAACTGCCAGATCAGAAGCCTTGACGTCTTTGGAGACTGGGGCCATTTGGTAGAGGTACCACTTTAGAAGCTTTTCAATAAGATTTATTGGAGCATTGCATGTGTGCTCTCCTTTTTCACTAGTGACTTTATCCCATCCTTCTGTGTTAATCCTGGCAGTGTAGCTTCTATCTTCACACACATAATGCTTGCTTCTTCCTTCTCTCTTTTGACTGTTGCAATTAAAAACATAGCCATCACAGACTAAACTTGCACCTCCTTTGACAGACATTAGAGGGAAACCTTGAGGGAACTTCTTTGGGAGCTTAAACTCTCCTTTGACGTTACATATATTGTGAACCTTTAGGGGATCCCATGGGTCAATTGGTGCTTGATGATAGTCAGACAGAAATCATCAGGATCTTCTTTATTGATACTTGATGAGGAGAATGGAGGTGCAGATTTCTTGGGCGGTGGAGGGGAATTATCTGGAGTTAGATTCTTGCGCTTCTTGGACTGGGATGAGCTTGATTCCTTGGGGCTTGATTAATTTGAGCTTGATTCATCTGGGCTTGACTGGGGTTCTGGTTTCTTGGGTATCTTCTTTCTTCCTTGCTTGTTTAGTGGAACCTCATTTCCTTCTGATTGGTACCAGCTTAGAGAAGAGGAGGGGGCAGGGGAGAGCTCTTTGATTTCAGGGTCTGGGGTCTTCTCCTTTGTCTTCTCTTTCTTTGAGGGCTCTTTGGCTGTTTATTTTTGTTGGGGTAGGGACTTTGGGCCTTTCCAGAGGCTTTGGGCACTTTCTTGGTTGACTTGGGGTTCTTTTGTGGCTTCTTGGAAGATTTGTCCTACAATAATTAGAGTAGAGTTCATAAAGTAAGAATAATCAGTTGAAACACAAATAAAGTTAAATAACATTAACTTGTTTTATTTTTTGTTATTAAGTAAATAGCTTATAGAAGTATGGAAAGTAATTTTAGAGCTAGTTTATTAGTAAAGAATAGGGAAAACCCATGTTTAAATAAAAAGTTGATATTCTGGTAGTCACAATAGTCAAAAATATTTAATTTAGTTTATCAGCATAGAAAACACTTTAATTTTAAAGTCAACATACTAACAGTCAGCATTAAACTAGAAAAACACTATGTAAATCACTTATAAAGCTTAGTTAATATTTTTCCAGAGTTGGTTTTTAAGGCCAAAATTGATTATTTTTAAATTTTAAAAACTAAAGATTTGCATATGTAGCTTATGGAAACTAAATGATATGTATTGTAGAGCAGACTCTAAATTACAGCCCTGGGTACTTTGGCTTGAATTATCATACCATTATATGGGTGCTTTTTGTATAGCGGCAGTGTTTTACTAATAAACCAGTGAAAGTGTTGACATCCAAGCAGTCAGTGTTCTTTTATAGTGACTCTCCTATTAAATCTTGCTGAAATTATGTCACTTTGTTTGCTTAGCCAAACCCTTTGTTGCAATTTGGATGACACGTCAATTTGACACAATGTTCACATTATAAATACATATATAAATTCTAGTTTTAACATATGTGTTTTGGCTTAAGTGGACTTCTGGAAATAAGCTATAGTTTATCCAGTGAGTTCAAAAATACAGTAAATATTTAAACAATACAAAGAGCACTATGAAAGTTGGCATATGTCTTTGTTCAATGCTTATATTAATATATATTTAATAAAAACAGTAGTGTAAAATATAAAAATAGTTATTTTTAGAATATTGTGTATTTTATTAAGAAACTCATGGATTCTTATTTGGGGTTGACATCCATATATTACTTACTGGAGTCAACCTTAATGTAAAATTACAAAGAAACTTACATTTTCATAGTAAATTATATTGTTTTTTTGGCTTAAAATTAAGCCTTTGTTTAAATGGTGTTGACATTATGCCTGTTCCTTTTTAATTTTGCAATTCTGACTTAATAATTCACTATGAAAAATTAGCTTAGTTTTGGAAATTCCTGATTCCGGCAGATAAATACTAAAATAATGTTGACTTAGTGAATGTCAACAAATTGTTGACATTCAGTGAGTTGACTTGCGGAATGAGTTAATTCTGGTGGTTGCTGTATTAATTGGTATTGGATTTGATTCTATTTTTATTACCCTATGATGAAACAAAGCAAAAAATTAACATTTGGCCATACGGCAGAAAACGCCCGTGTAATTTAAAGAAGGGGTTTAAGCTTAAGTTGAGCGTATAGAAAACCAAGCTAACCAAAAGGGGAAACCCATAAAATTGTTTTCAAGTGAGTTTTGTCATCCAGCTTTCCGGCAAAATGACATGAAATTGATTGACGGAACAATAATTGGTATTGTAAGAGATATATCTGGGCTGCTTAGCAATATAATGGATCGGAATGTAAATCGGCAGAGGATTGATTTGTCATAAACGTGATGCTGGGAAAGGATTCATTTAGGAAGGTGCAAGTGGGGCAGTTTTTGGGAAGACAGACATACTTGAGGTTGGGTGAGTTTTGGATGAATGTTTTCAGGATTGATATAGCATTGGGGCAGAGGGTGAGATATTCAAGGACTGGGAAATGGGATGTAAGGACAAAGCTTTCAGTTCTGCAGATCAGATGGAGTTGTTGCAACTCTTTGAAGTTCTTGGTGATCCAGTCAAGGTTGACGATGCTTGCGATTTGGTTGACGAGGGTTAGGCTCCTGGCTCGGTAGCTGTAGCTTTGTAAGAAGGACTCGCTTCCTTTGAAGACAAGGCACTCCACAGTCTTCAGCAGGCTGCGTGTGGAAAGGGAGTTTACGATGACTCGGAAATCGCTAGTCACCTTACTGATGTGGAATGTGAATGTAATGTCTTGCTTTGGTCCTGCTATGGTGTCAGAGATGTCCCCCTCGTCCAAGAACATACATGTATTTCTTGTATAAAAGGGATCGGTTGCTTCTGTCAAGTAGATGAAGCGGCACGGGAGACTTTTACTGAGTGGGTGTAGATCTATTTCCAGTGTTAAATAATGAGGAGTGGTGGCCTTGGGTTTCAAAAGACAGATGTGTAAGGTTTTAAATGTTCTGCCTTGACTATTGAAGATCACGGCGCTTTTCAATGAGAGCAGCTTGTTGGCTAACAGTTGGAAGCCTTCGAAACTGGTATACTTGCTGTTGTAGTGGTCCATTTGGCCATCTAGTCTCCATACCAGCTTAAGGCACTTCAGCTTAGGAAGCAAGTGAAGAGCTTTAAATAAGCTATTGACTTGAGAGTAGCCATATATACTTATGCGTAAGGTGTGGGTGTTCCAGAACATTCCAATTATGCGATCAACTTGTTTTCTATACGCTGTGGCTTCAGAAGTTCCTTCAAAGCTAAGATCGCGTACATACTTTGCATATTTTCTCACCAGCCTTCTCTCCTGGCGCGTCGGCAAGCGGGTGAAACAGACACGTTGAAATGCAAGAGGCTCCAATGCATACCTCCATTTCTGGTTGACAAGCCGCAGCTCGAGTAGATGTTCTTCTTGGATATAGCGCCCCACCTCCTCAAGCACAACAAGAGGTAGCCCCATCACAATTGTCAACACGCCAATTGGGCTCCTTGCTTACCAGCCCCTCAAAAGGATCATCCATTGATATACTTACAATTGAATAAATCCCAAGCCCAAATAATGATCAGCATGATTCACATCCTTTCTAAATTAAATCCATAAATGTTGCTGTAAAATTTATATTAGCCTACCAATCCTGACTTGCTTAGATCCAACCAGCTGCCATATTAAATCTACACTTGACAAACCTGCCGATTCTCCGTCAAGCCTAAAGTGTCTACAGCGGAGAAACCCACTCGCTTTTGACTAAAACCCCAAAGAATCCCAAAATAGCTTAAATACAAGCTGCCCAACTTAATCTTCCATCGACTCAATCTCTCCAGCAGCTTCTGATCCAGTTGATGGGGAAAAAGCAATGCAGCCCAAGAAAAAATACTTTTATATCTATTCTCGGAATTAGTCTACACTTACACGTGGCCAACTACTTGAATCATGATTCTGAGGATTGTCCATTTTCAATAGCCATGGACCAAATTTGTATCACAACCCAATTCAATCACCAAAAACAGCAAATTTCATATATGAACCCTTAAATATTAAAAATTAAGTAGAAATTGATATTTCTGTATGTTATAAACTATCCAAATGAAGCTAACATCACTATATTTACATCAGTAAAAAATATCATATATACTTAGTATCAAGACAAAAGCAACTTTAAGGGAGTAGGGTAAACTTCAGTTATTATTTAACCAGTATCTGAAAGCAGATTGATTTAAAAATAAACAATACCATTTTTATTAAATATACATATTAAATGCCAATAAAAATAGGGACAAGTGCTTTACCTATACCCTTTATTTTATTGATGAAGGGCTGCAACATCCTTGATCACACTCTCTCAGGAAACCATTTCTCCAAGAAACAGTTTGATGACAAGTACTGCCAGTGTGGTGCTCCAGCTCCTCAGACACCAGCACATGTCCTGGGTCAGTGCCAGGTGCCAGCTGGGTAGGGTCAGCATTCTCTAAGTGAAGTGATTCCTTGGCTGAGATGTTGTGCTTGGCCCAGAGGACCTCAAATTCCTCAAACACCTTCCCAGTAACCATCCTAGCATCCCCTCCATCAACCATCACTTCAGCAGGTGCACTATCCTCCTTGGGCTAGTACTAGTCTCAGAGCAGCCTATTGAACTCCTTTTATATGAACTCCTTGCCTCTGGGGGTCATTTTGAGCCATTCAGTTACTTGATCCCATCCCCTGTCCAAAGTTTTACTAGTGGCAAGTTTCCTGCAGCTCTGCTGGTACACATCCTTTTCTCTTTAATAGGGTAAAATTATGGTGATTTATATCTATGATGAACTATGTGGAATCAAGGAGAGGGTTTAGGGGTCAAGATTGGTGCTTATTTGTATCAGAAGGAAGATCCACCTAGAAATCATCTGTATTGTGGCCTGTTTTGGAGGACAATAATTGGTTTTCTGAGCTTTGGGCTCCTTGCCTTACATCTTGGGCTTCTTTCTTTATATCTTGGGCTCCTTTCTCTAAACTTCTTGGTCTTGATATCCTTGCTCTGTGTCCTGGGCTCCTTCTGTGGCTTCCTGATATGGATGATCCCCTTATTTCAGTCTGTTTTTCTTCTGAGCTCCCTTTTCAGGCTTAACCTATTTCTTTTTAATCTCTATATAGAAAATAAGACCTTGTTTATTACCTCAGCCAATCAGTGTGTACTTTTCTTGTCAACCCCCTGATTTATTAGGCTTTTTTCCTCTTGTTTTACCAATGAAAAACACTGATAAAACAAGCTTCACCATGCAGTCAATCAAATTCCTGTATTTGCCTATTTCTCCAAACAGTTTCCCTGGGCTACCTGATCCTTGCTGAAGCCTGCTGTATCTTTTCTCCAGAAAAAATATGACCCCACATTTTGAATGATTTCCTGGTTACATTTTGCCATGTTGTTTCAAATGGTTTACTCTTGTGTTTTACTTATGTATTTTGCTGTTATGGGGATTTATCAACATTTATCTATGTTTCCCTGGTTTTTATCAATCCTTGGCAGAAATTGAAGTTACCTGTTGCACTGTTTTTGCTCCTCTTAATTCCCTGGCAAAATCTTGGCCCTGCTTTTGAAGTTTTCCTGTGCCATTTCTGTTGGCACCTGCTCCATTCTTCTCAATCTACTTTTTAAAAAAATTCTCTTTGATCTTTTAATCTTTTTAGTTCTTTATTTCTTTGTTTCTTTATTTGTTTAAATCCTTTTCCCTTTGTATCTCTTAATGCTTTTTTATCCTTTTATTATTTCTTTAATATTATCTTTATTCTTTCTGTCTATTTTATCTCTTTAAATATTTTCTCTCTGTTTTTATCTCTTTTCAGCCACCCTTGATGACCTTTTCTTAGTCCTGGTGCTCCTTCTTTCTGCTAATCCCTATCAATGTCTTTCATCTTAGCTTCTCTATTCTGTTATTCTCCAGCAGTCAACATCTTAGACTCAGGCAATAAGTTTCCACAAGTGAAGCAACCTAGACTTGACCCCCATCAGTTACCTACACTTTAGGTCATCAGAAACAAACACTTCACATGTATTGCCACTTTTTTTACTCACCCAAGTGGTTAGCTTGAGCTTTCAGGTGCAAAGTAACCAACTTCACTTCCTAGAAACCTCCAACCTGTTAAGTCATGCAGCTGTTTCTCTGGAAAACCACCCAAATGATAGTTCTGGGCTATCTATGCTTATCCATCAACTTTAAGACCTCCTTAAAGCTGGTTGGAAGTTATAGAGAGAGAAACTTTACCTCCATCCCAGGTAAAGTAACCCAACTGTATTATCACCCCAAGATGTATCAGGATTTTAGTACTGCCTCAGCACATCCATCTCAGGGTAGCCACAACTTCTTTATCATTCCAAATCACTGGCAAGGGGCCACCTTACTAACACCCCAAAATGAAAACCAACCCCAACCACCTCAGTTGAGCAAACCCCCAGCTACCACGGCTGGCCAAACAAATAGAATCACAGACATTTACCTCTCTCAGACAAATATCCTCTACTTTGCCAACATCATCCCACGCCTGCAAAGCAGCTCTGCATGTGGATCATCACCGCCATCATAATTTACGCTTCAGAAACCTGTACAGATTCCTTCTTTTGTTGTGTCTGAGGTCCCTGTGATAGCGTAAGACGGTGTCTACTCTTTGGTGTGCGGGTAATTATGGGATGGTACCCCATATGGCATTCTGTGTTGCAGCATTCTGTAGCTGTTCACTGAAAAGTGTTTGTTTTTGATGAAAGTGTTGCAGGTAATGCCCGTGGTGCCTGGGGGGATCCCTTGTCTTTGGTACACAACACAAGGAGAGGCCAATTGGGATCTAGTCCAGTTTGTCCCCTCAAAGCTCAGACATAGGGCTAGGGTAATGCATCTGCAGTGACTGATTCTGGCCCTGGCTTGTACTGATGTTCATGTTGACCCTTTTAATGAATACCATCCATCTGGCCTGTCTGTGGGAAAAGCTTTCCTGCTCTTTAAAGTAGATGGGTTATTTGTGATTGATGAGGGCAGTGAAATCCTCCTGTCTTTTGAGGTAACAGCACCACTTCACCAAGCAGTGTAAAATTTCACGTAGCTACTTGCCATGAATTGGATAACAGCACTAGCAGTTGGTTAGCTTGTAGGACTTTTATGCTGCTGGTAAGAATTCCCTAGTGTCAGTATTTTATATATAGGACTTTACCTATGGACGTGTCTGAGGTGTTAGTCTCCATTTGATAGTCTACATCTCTTATTGGGTATTGAAAGATAGGAGCCAACACTAGCTTCTCCTTGAGCTGGCAGAAACAGAGGTTGCACTGGGGGGTCTACACAAACTTGGACTTGGTGCCTGTAATGGATAACAGAGGTGCTGTGAGAGCACCACAGTCTGGGATGAAGCAATGTAGATAGATTATCATGTCTAGAAAAGTTCTGAGCTTGCTCTAGTCTTTTGGAGGTGTCATTTTAAAAAATAAATTTTATCTTCTGCTTGTTGAGTTCTATCCCTTCTTTGGATACTATGTGGCCTAGAAAAGGGTAGTTGTTCTTGAAAGAACTGACATTTGGAAGGCTTTTCTAGAGGCAACTGCCAGAATTAACTCATTCCGTAAGTTGACTCACTGAATATCAACAATTTGTTGACATTCAGTAAGTCAACATTATTTTAGTATTTATCTGCCAGAATTGGGATTTTCAAAACTAAGCTAATTTTTCATAGTGAATCATTAAGTCAGAATTATAAATTAAAAAGGAACAGGCATAATGTCAACACCATTTTAACAAAGGCTTAAATTTAAGCTAAAAATCCAATATAACTTACTATGAAAATGTAAGTTCTTTTTACTTTTACATTAAGGTTGACTCCAGTAAGTAATATATGGATGTCAACCCCAAATAAGAATCCATGAGTTTCTTAATAAAATACACAATATTCTAAAAATAACTATTTTTATATTTTACACTACTGTTTTTATTAAATATATATTAATATAAGCATTGAACAAAGACATATGCCAACTTTCATAGTGCTCTTTGTATTGTTTAAATATTTACTGTATTTTTGAACTCACTGGATAAACTATAGCTTATTTCCAGAAGTCCACTTAAGCCAAAACACATATGTTAAAACTAGAATTTATATATGTATTTATAATGTGAACATTGTGTCAAATTGACGTGTCATCCAAATTGCAACAAAGGGTTTGGCTAAGCAAACAAAGTGACATAATTTCAGCAAGATTTAATAGGAGAGTCACTATAAAAGAACACTGACTGCTTGGATGTCAACACTTTCACTGGTTTATTAGTAAAACACTGCCGCTATACAAAAAGCACCCATATAATGGTATGATAATTCAAGCCAAAGTACCCAGGGCTGTAATTTAGAGTCTGCTCTACAATACATATCATTTAGTTTCCATAAGCTACATATGCAAATCTTTAGTTTTTAAAATTTAAAAATAATCAATTTTGGCCTTAAAAACCAACTCTGGAAAAATATTAACTAAGCTTTATAAGTGATTTACATAGTGTTTTTCTAGTTTAATGCTGACTGTTAGTATGTTGACTTTAAAATTAAAGTGTTTTCTATGCTGATAAACTAAATTAAATATTTTTGACTATTGTGACTACCAGAATATCAACTTTTTATTTAAACATGGGTTTTCCCTATTCTTTACTAATAAACTAGCTCTAAAATTACTTTCCATACTTCTATAAGCTATTTACTTAATAACAAAAAATAAAACAAGTTAATGTTATTTAACTTTATTTGTGTTTCAACTGATTATTCTTACTTTATGAACTCTACTCTAATTATTGTAGGACAAATCTTCCAAGAAGCCACAAAAGAACCCCAAGTCAACCAAGAAAGTGCCCAAAGCCTCTGGAAAGGCCCAAAGTCCCTACCCCAACAAAAATAAACAGCCAAAGAGCCCTCAAAGAAAGAGAAGACAAAGGAGAAGACCCCAGACCCTGAAATCAAAGAGCTCTCCCCTGCCCCCTCCTCTTCTCTAAGCTGGTACCAATCAGAAGGAAATGAGGTTCCACTAAACAAGCAAGGAAGAAAGAAGATACCCAAGAAACCAGAACCCCAGTCAAGCCCAGATGAATCAAGCTCAAATTAATCAAGCCCCAAGGAATCAAGCTCATCCCAGTCCAAGAAGCGCAAGAATCTAACTCCAGATAATTCCCCTCCACCGCCCAAGAAATCTGCACCTCCATTCTCCTCATCAAGTATCAATAAAGAAGATCCTGATGATTTCTGTCTGACTATCATCAAGCACCAATTGACCCATGGGATCCCCTAAAGGTTCACAATATATGTAACGTCAAAGGAGAGTTTAAGCTCCCAAAGAAGTTCCCTCAAGGTTTCCCTCTAATGTCTGTCAAAGGAGGTGCAAGTTTAGTCTGTGATGGCTATGTTTTTAATTGCAACAGTCAAAAGAGAGAAGGAAGAAGCAAGCATTATGTGTGTGAAGATAGAAGCTACACTGCCAGGATTAACACAGAAGGATGGGATAAAGTCACTAGTGAAAAAGGAGAGCACACATGCAATGCTCCAATAAATCTTATTGAAAAGCTTCTAAAGTGGTACCTCTACCAAATGGCCCCAGTCTCCAAAGACGTCAAGGCTTCTGATCTGGCAGTTAAGGCCACCATACACCTAAGTAATGAGAACCTGAAGTTCATCCCTGACCACGACCAGTTAGTGAAGTACATATATGACAAACACTATGATCTATTCCCCCATAAGAAATCTTCCATGGTCCAAGGAGAGTTAGTATTGACAGAGGAGTTGAAGATGTTCAATGGTGATGAGGTATTCCTTTTACATGATGATGGGCCTACAGCAGAGGCAAGAATTATATGCTATGCTACACAACAGAACCTGGAGCAGTTAAGAGATTCAGAGACCTGGTTATGTGACAGTACCTTTGCAGTATACCCGCCTTTTTTACCAACTATGGATTGTACATTCCCTTATTGAAGGCAAGGTGCTACCATTTGCCTACTTTCTGCTTCCTGGGGCAACAGAAGAGATCTACACAAAGGCCTTTAAAATCCTTCAGGAGGGCATCAAAGCCCTACCCAGTAATAAAAAGAGTCCCCCTGGTCATAACACTAGAGCCAATCCAGATGATGATGAAAATGATTAATACACCCTTGCTTCAGAACAAGAAGATCATGATAAAGCACTTGGCCCCTCAACTATAATCATGGACTTTGAAACTTCCCAGTATAACGCTTTTATAAATACCTTTGATGGAGAGGCCCAGAGGTGTTTTTTCCATTATTGACAGGCTGTCATTAGGCAACTAAAGGGTCTATCTGAGCTCAGCAAGCTCCACTGTCTAGATACATCAGGAAAGTGCAAGTTCTTAATTCAGCAGTTTGTAGCACTAACCTTTGTAAATCCAGAGCATACTGGACAAGCCTTTGACCTCCTATGCCAGGATCCATATGCCAAGAAACATGAGGATGCATTCTACCCTTTCATTGAATATTACAAACCACAGTGGATTGGACGTAAGGTCACTAAGCGCCAGAGCAAGCCCAGAGCCAAAGCCAACTGGAACTGCTATCAGGCTGTTCTTAAGGATGAGATGAAAACTACTTCATCTTTGGAGGGCTGGCATAAGCATATAAAGTCCTCCTTTGGAATCAAGCCCAGATACAACACCTTTCACAACCACCTCAAAGTCCAACAGGGGAAGACTGCTGCATCCATCAGAGATATTGAGAACCACCCATCCAAGAAGAAGAGAACCACTAAAGAGAAACAATATCAAGAGAAGATCAAGGACGTTTTCAAGGCCAAATATAAGCTTTCAGAGATTGGGGAATACATCAAGAAGATTGCCACAGTTCTTAATGGCAACCAGGTGATCACAGTCTAGCTTTTAATTAAATTTATTGGGTATTGCCTAATTTTTTATATAGTTCTTATATGTTAATTATAATATTTTTAAATAAATAGTTATTCTAAATAACTCATTAATAATTTATGATACTGTTTTTATGAAATCATTGATTTTCTTTTGATAGTTTGATGCTTTAGACTGTATTACATGGCCTATATTGGTATTTTACTAGTAAATTATATGTTTTTTGTAGTTTTCAATATAGAAAAAAACTTTATATTACTGTTTCTGTTTATTATACTTTCTTATAATACGTAAATTTTTTATGTATTATCTTTTTGTGTATTGGATTTTTTGTTTTTATAAGTGGGAAAAAATTTATTATAGTAAAGATAGCTAATTTCATAGTTAATTATTTTTGAAGTGTATTTTTATGAATTTTTTAATTGTTATGCATAATTTTTTATGGGCTCTTTTAAATCTATGTTGTCACATTACCCTAAAAGTATTTTGAAGCTTAATTTTTATTAAGTAAAATGTTCAGGAAACAGGTTTCTACTTATTAAAAAAGTGACAACATTTAGTAATCTGCATGAGTTAAGACTTAATTCTGACTTTTCAATGCTGTTAACATTAAAGTATTTTTAATTCTGATTTTCAACATATAGTAAATCAGCTTGTGGAATAAGTTAATTCTGGTGGTTGCCTTTCTAGAAGTTTGTGTTGGGCCAAGGTGGCAAACACCACTTCCAGGCCCATGTGGTGTTGCTCTATATTTGGGATGTACACAATTATATCATCTAGGTAAACAAGGGTGTTCTTTCCAATGGAGGTGCAAAAACTTCATTCATGAATGTAACAAAGATAAATGGTGTGTTGGTCATCCCAAAGTTGAGAACCACACACTAATATGACACATATTTGATACAGAAGGCAGTCTTTGGAATGTCCTCTTCCTTAATCTGTATTTAGTTGTAACCGGTTGTGAGTTTAATCTTAGAGAACACTGTGGCGCCTCCAAGTGCATCAAAGATTTTGTCAATTAGAGGTAAAGAATACCAACTCTGTATGGCAACTTTATTTAAGGCTCTGTAATTAGTGAAAAATTATAGGAACCCACCCTTCTTGGTGTTTAAACAACAGGCTCAACCTGCCAGCAAGGTTCTGAGTAAGCAGGTTTGTGACCTGCAATCTGATTATCCAATCACTCAAAGCCAGACTAGGAATTCAACTCAAATTTCCAAATCCAGCAACATGAACAAATGATAATCCCTTACAATTGATACCTCATTTTGGCACTTGACTCATTATCAGGATCAAGCCACCCCCTTCACCATCCCACTGTAATCAACGCAATCATGTTCCTGTTATCCATGACTTACACTAACTATATAATCATTATATCTCAATAAAGAATATTATCTAGTTTCTAAACATTTTCCCCCTTGTAACTTTGCTAAAACAGCACAGTTACAACATTGGTAGCACTGGTAAGTTCTCCATCCTACCTTATCTTGTAAAATTTCACCTGTTGCCTGTAATTGCTGCAGCCAACAAATCCCCAATAGAATTATGTCTGGCCTCCCAGTAGACTAGACACTGTACACACCTGGTGCCAAGATACCTGATGGCTTTGTCCTCTACCAGAACATGATGATTTCACTCCCTGTATTCAATGCTCTGTCTGCCCAAGGGTTCTTCCAGGCTTTCTTTGCTATGCCTCAAGCAACTGACAAAAACACTATGCCAGCCTACGTAGCCCAGAGACTTCAAATTGCGGCCCTAAAATCCTTTGCTGGGGCTAATAATGACAATGCTGCTGCATGGATTCAATATGCCAAAAGCAAACTAGCCAAATGGAATGCCTGCAACAATTCTGGATTTTGGAGATCTCCATCCAACTGAATCATAATGCTGGCACCTGGTGCAATGAGTGGCATAAAGAGCACACAGATAAGGACTGGGACACCTTCAAACAAGACTTCTTGGCAAGATTTGTGCTAAAAGACACCACACTTATGATCATACACCAAGTAAAGAACCTAAATCAAACTGGCACTGTGAAGGAACTCACCCGCGCCTACAAGGAACTCCAACTATGTGCCCCCTCTGAAATGGCCTTTGACACCCCAGCTACACACCTCATGTACTACAACGCACTCAAGTTGCATGTAATGAGACACGTGAACCTGGACCAAGTGACCAATTTACAGAGTCTGTATTGTGAAGCGGAGAAAGCAGAACAAACGTCTAACACTCTCCAAAAGGATCAACTGGAAAGCAAGAGAGACCCAAGGACTCTCACACAGGCAGGCATTCCAATTGACCACCCCCTGGGAATAACGGCAGCAACGCAAACCATAAACCTGCGGGTGCTAATGGACACAGAAACAGGAGCAAAGGTCAGTCAACCTGTATCATTTATGAATCACTGCCACACAAGGCAACCAAGACAAGAGAAAAGCCCAGGGAAACATTAATCAAGCCAAGCTTTCCCTGCACAACTCCTGACTTGCCTAATAATGAATACTGACTGAAGGACATGGACCAGTGTACAATGATACAAGTGCCCTCAGAGGACCTAGTACTTTACACCATTGCCAGGTACCCCAATAAACTGATGTTTTACCCTTTCTTCTTTTACAGTTGCACAGGCTCAGCACTCCTAGACTTGGGCGCAGACCAAACCCTAGTCAACAACAGCTTTGTAGATAAGTTCAAGCTAGCCACTAATCCTTTGCAGATTAAACATGGTTTTAGCTGATGAACATCACATTACCATGACAAGGAAAACTTCCCCCTTCTCTGTCATGCTTGAGAACCTGCATTTCACCATCCAAGGCCCTGTCATTGAACTTCCCAAGTTCAACATTGCACTGGGTCTGGACTGGTTGTAAAAAATAATCCCCACATAAACTGGGCAACCACAGTATTGATCATCAAACGCAAGGGCGTCAGCCACCAGATCTACCCTGACTTGGTAGACCAGCTCCTACACAACCATGTCTTTGTGCACATCATAGAGACCCTGAAAAAAAAACCTCAAGCCAATCAACTGGGACTCCTGCAAGTACAAGATCATACACTTCAAAGACCACCAGGACACCACTACACCTCAAGATTGTAAAATTGTAGCCTGCCATCCAGAAATCTTCAAGGAGGCTTTACCTGGGCTGCCACCAGAAAAGTGTTGGAAATTGCACCATTAATGCTATTTTGATATGGCCTTCAAATAATGATATGTGTGAAGATTTGGTTGGTTTTGCTTTTAATTTTGGGAATTCCTCACCTTCTGCAAATGGGTCTGGTTTAATATCCACCCATTCTGGATTACTATTCCTGCCCTTGACTGATCCTGGTATGGCCTCATCCCAACGTGATCCCTTCTGCCACTCTGTCTACCTAATGAGTGATCATTGACCCTTGTCTACTATTTAAGTAGAATCAATTCTCCCAATAAAGACAAGTTTATCCACATTTGTGTTGGCTTTAGTATTTTTTAAGTCTTTCCTTTCCTTTTTGCCAAAAAGGAATTTCACATCTTTTATTCCAGGAAACTAAGGTACATGCCCTTAATTTTGCCCTGAAGGCTAATCCAAGGCTAGCTTTGAACCTCAAATCTTTTGTTATAAAGATTTCCTGCCGTGTCCTCCTGGATGTTGTCCCCAGGAGCCAAACACAACAAAATGGTGCTCACTACAGGAGCTGCAAGCACCTTGGTTACCCTGTTCTCAAGTGCATTCTCTGGTCTGTCAGGAAGCCATTTGTAAGTAGAGGCCTTGGGCGGCTCGGGGTGAGGTATGGCCAAGCCGGCGGGTAGGGCCCACCATAGAATGGGTGCTAACTTGATAATATAAGATACAGATTGCCTGAGTAAGGACCAAGGTCTGGAGTTGGGGACCATGGAATCTACCAATCCTGCCAAAGTAATGTAGAGTACTCCAAACAGTTGGGTAGAGGTGGTCTCGGCTGCAGCAGTGGGTTCCAACAGGCAGTCTGGTTGTGGTGTTAAAGGAGGAGTCATAGGAACAAAGTAGGCAGGCAGGTAATTGTACTTGTCTTTGAACAGTAAGGGTGGGATCTTGACCCTCTTTCCTTTGCGTCCTATGTACTAGGTACTTCTAGTCCTTGCCAAAGGGTCAGCAATGAGGATGGTTTCCAAGTCGTACTCTGAATAGGCTGGGTTGGGGGGGTATTCAGTAAAATGCACAGGTCCAAAGGGGGCTCCCAGGGGACATTATAATGCTTGGGACAATTTGGCAGGTTGGTCTTAGGGGAGGGCGGTGGCCTGGTGGTCTACTTGACTGGAATTAAGATGGAAGATCACTAAGACTAGATAGGGTAAGATTTGTTCAAACCAAAGGTTCATAAAACTTTATTATTGAAAATGATGATGGGGGTTTTGCCGTACTGCCAGAATTTTTATACCCTGGAACTTTGCTTCTTCAATTTTTGCAGGGTTCAGGTTTGCAGACAAGGCACTGGCAGGGCGTGGGTCTTGGCTTGGGGTCTCAAGGGCGGCAGATCCAGGTTGTGCTTGTTCTGGCAAATCATAAAGGCAATGCTTTGTTTTGACACCACTGTTTGCTATGTCATCTGAGTAGTCCAATTGCACTACCCCTTCTGGGCGGGAGACTGGCAGTTGCTGGTGGCCATTGACAAGGTTAAAAATAGGTTTTGTCTTAACCTCCTTAAGGCAAGTTGCAACCTCTACATAGGTTTGGGTCTTTGGTGGCCCAAGGTTGGCATCAATCTGATGACTATTTGGGGATTTGTCTCTGGGGGGCTGGCAGGTCTCAGAGTAACTCGTTAACTCGGGTTTGCAATTTAACAAGCGGGTGGTCCCCCGTCCACTTTGTGTGACTTGAGTGATCTTTGGAGGGTCCTCTGTAGTAGGCTGGCAGAACGCGGAGTAATTTAACAATTTGAGCCTGTCTTTTAACGGATTGGCGGGTCCTGGACTAGTCTGGCGGGTTGGATCTGCCTCCTGGGAACTGGGGTTTAACTCTTGGGTTTTCAATACAAGTATTAAAATGTCATTCATGACATGGTCCTTCTCCCTTTGTTTCTGAAGTATCAGAGCAACCTAAAGTTTCTAGTCCTCCTCTAGAAGAAGACATCATCAATGCCCCCTCAACTCCCATGGTACTGGTGCTGTCTCCCGGGCCTATGTGGGCCCCCTTACAGCTTTCTCTCTCAACTAAAAGCAGGCTTGTGCTGACACCTGCTCTCTCCTCCACTCAGGAACTGTAGCAATGCACACTATCCCTGGTCTCTGTCCTGGGTATGCTTCCAAAAACTGTACTCCTTCCTCTTGGACTTTGGTCTCCCCCCCGCATTGATGGAGTCTATGGATACTATTGGTGTGTTAGCCAACCAGTTTATCCAACCCGCCCTGGTTCACCATCAACTTGCATTAGGATCCCAGAACCAGCTTCTAAATGCTGTAGCCATCGCTGTCTCAAACAACCACTCTCAGAATATTGCATATCAAGAATGGTCCCATAGTCTTTTTGTGTGTATTTTGAATAACAAGTGTGACTTGCTGGCCTCCCAGAAATACCTAACCTCATCCCTGAATTCCCTTTTCTCCTTGCTTACTGGGTATAAAAAGGATTAAGTGTGAAAATTGGATGAGCATCAAGCAACGTGGCATGGTCAAATTGAGGCTGCTCTTCTAAAGCATCAACAGGATTTTGAGACTCTGGTTACTGAACTCACCCAATTTTGGGAACATATTAATTCTCAGCTCAAGCTGGTTGGGACTCATGTTGATACCTGGGGCCACTACCTGCAACACCAATACAGACTGGATAAGGCTACATTAGGCAACACTATGTATCAAGTACAAAATTACATGGATGATAGAGTAGCATCCATTGAGGTGACACCTCCTGCTCCTCCTGTTGAGCTCCTGTCTGACTTTGAAGCTCAGGTATGGGAAGCCATAGCTTAGATCAAAGCTACTACTCAACGTCAATCTTCTGTTCAGAACCCTCCTCCAGTAGAACATATGCCTGACCCTTGCATTGCCTTGCTCACCAACCAAGTAGCTACCTTGCAAGGAGAAATTGAGTATTTGAGACAATGTCTCTCTAATCCTGATGATTTGTCCTCTGAGACTTAAGGTTAAGAGGAAGCTGAGGTCACTAGTACTCCTGCTCATGGCAATCATGGTTTTTGCCCTGGCTTGGAAGGCCAACCCTGGGTCAACTGTGCTCTTGCCTTGGATCAGTTAGTGGAAGTAAAAAATGATGTTGCTGACAGGCAGGATGAACTGGAAAGGGAGGTGCAAAACCTCTCTTGCTTGACAGAGATGATGAATGGACAGGTTATCCCGTTGATTGCTCAAACCACTTCACTGACCACTTGCCTTAATGGGATTGCTGGCACCCTAACGGTGCAACAGATTAAGATTGATGAATTCAGAGCTGCTGCGGCTACTGCTAGAGATATCAGTGGGCAAAACAGCTCTACCTTAGATACCCTATAGGAGAGCCTTTGACTTCTCTGGGCTAGAAAACCTGCTGCTGAATCTGAGTTTGAGGGCAACCCCCACATTAACATCCTCAACCCAGGTGACAACAGCTAATCCACCTCATTGTCCATTGACCCTAATTATAAGCCTTCATTCAAACAGATATTTGACCCTAAAACCTCTACCATTGCTACCTTCCTGAAAATTTATGAGACTGCAATGTGTAAGGACATCAATGAACTTAAGAAGGATCATATTCTTACCTGTCTGCATCCCACGTGCCAAGAAGTTGTGGTCCTCAAACTCCCTTTTATTGTCACTTGTGAGGACATGAAGCACCTCTTAATTGAGGAATTTGGAGGAGATCTCAGCTTGGAAGTCAAAAAGGATGCGTTTATGTACATTGCCTTTAAGCCCAAGGAGACCCTGGCTGAATTTGCTGATTGCTTCTACATAAAAAACAGTTGATCACCAGTCCTCAGTTAACTCCCTAAGAAGCTTACACAGTGTGTTCAAAAGCTTTAAAGGTGAACCAACTCCTGTGTCTGTACTTTAAGTCATATAAAGATTCCCTTACTTCAATGAAGAGTATCAAAACCCTCTTGCAAGACATGCACTTGACCCATGGGGGGTACTGTGGTGCGCAAAAATAAGGCCAACAATGTGGGAACCACCTCCTGTACTCCGTGCATTATGACTCTAGGCTCAAAGGGGCAGTCTAAAAGACAAGGGTGTCATAACTGTGGTCAAACAGGACACTACTCACGTACCTGCACCACCCTTGGGTAGAGAATTGCAACCCAAAGGAGCATGCAGAAAAAGAGAGGTCAGCTTAGAGGCAGAGACACTCTCTGCTGACTAATCTCCCCCATCTTTTCCTGATCCCCTGTCTGAAGAGGAATCTTCCCCCTTGGCTGGCCTAACTATCCTTCACTTGTTCCACAATATTTCCAGTGATTCTTAACCTGAAGATTCTGACTGCAATGAGTCTGATGGTTATGACTACTCCGTGCTGGCAGTCCCTGAGACAGTTTCCGTCCCTTACAAGCTGTGTTCAGGGAAAACTACAACTACAACCCGCCCAACTTTGAGCAAAGCTAAGGCCATAGTAGCTTGTCCTTACTTAGCACAGGCCCATTGTCCCCCTGTATTGGTAGATTCCTCTGAAGAGGCTGCTGAATTAGCAGAGGCTCTCTTTCAGAATGTGACCATATCTCTTCCCTTGCAGACTGTGTATAAGGAAATTCCTGCCTTACAATGCATGTTGGCCAAATGAGAGAAAGAATTGAAAGCTGCTCAGGACGTTCTATCTGTCTTGCCCCTCTTTGGTAAAGATACTACCTGTGTGGAAGTATCAATCCAAAAGGTTAAAATCAAGGCTATCCTGGACATGGGCTCTCCAGTCAACGTGGTATTGTCCAAGCTAATGAAGAAGCTTAAGCTGGCCCCTGACCTCAACTACACTCAATCATATGGTACTGCTGGCATGGCTCAAACCCAAGCCATTGGTGCCTACTCTGCTCTGCCAAGAAAGTTTTGGAAGCTTCTTATTGTGTCCCCTGCTGTTGTCTTAGAAAAAAGCTATAATCTCCTGGTTAGTATGCAATTCCTTTGAGAGTACAATGGGATTGTGGACCTTTGAGATGGGTACATATTGCTCTTTGTAAAGCCCCATAAAATGAAGGAGTATTCTAGCTAGGTAAGGCACCAAGTTGGTGACTTGAAATCCCGCGAGTGCTGTCAAGATGGGGTAGACTGTCATCATCCATCTAAAGACTTTGGCATGTACGTTAAAACGTCCAAAATTACCGGCAAAGTATGTAAGCACGTAGAATACAAAGGAATATATTGCTACGTGCTGGGTGGAGCAGGGCAACACCAGCATGGGCCAGGAGTACGTCTTGGAGGAGTTGAGCTGTGCTGGCTCCTCATAGAAGTACTTGTCAGGCGGTTTGTTATAAGGCCCATGCTAGTGAGAGTATTGGTGGCCCCCAATCCCAAGGCAGGCTGTGAGAACAGCAGAGAAAATTAAGTGGTTCATCTTCAGTTCCTGGGAAAGGGCAGACAAAGCTTAGTGTCTTAACTTTCTGTAGTATAAAAGTTTTTGGTATTGATTTATGTGATACTATTGATGGGTAATTTCACTCAATGATAGCACAAACTACCATCAAGTGATTGAGATTTATTATATACTGTCATCCTTAGTGGGGCATGAATAGTACAAAGCATTGGATAGGGGATCCCAAACTCTTGGTGTTGTCTGGGATTCCCTTTTGGGAGTGGAATGGGAGTGGTTTGGCAAGCAATGAATTGTTATCCTTGGCATGGCATGGAATTGGAGCATCTTCAGGCACAGTAATGCATTTCAATTCAACTTTTGCAGTTGATGCATTATTTGTAATGCTGGACTGCTTGTCAACCCCCTCCAAATTTGGTAGATTCCAAATTTGGGCAGCAGTTCCCCCTCCATTTGGGTTTGGGGAAATTGCCTTTTTGGGTTTCCCCTTTTGGTGGGCTGGATGGGGGACTGGCTGGCAGCAGTGGGCTGGCAGGAGCGGGTGGGCAGGTGGGGGCTGGTTGGCTGGCTGGCAGCAGGCGTGCGCAGGCAAGCCCCCAGGCCCGGCGTGCGGCCGGCAGACGGGGTATAAAACCTGTCCAAATTATAAATTTTATTTTTAATTCCACTTTCAAAATTACGGCTTTCTGCAGCAGTTTCCCCAATAAGGGGGAACTGCTGCCTTTTTTATCTTGTTTTTTACACTTAAGTGTGCACAAAACATCCTTCTGAACGCCAGTGTTGTCAGGAATATTCCTGAAATTCTTAGGGTATGAGATCCCTCTAATCTTTGAAGAACCCCTACATCTCCCGGGTAAACACCTTAAGACTTGTGTGCTTGAGTACCCCACAGGTATCTTCTTGCTCAAGTACAAGACTCATTCTTTCAATATGTGGTCCCCTCCTCCTTCCTGTCCTGCTGAGGAAAGTTTGCCTCTTCTTGCCCCTGCAGCTATCACCATCCTTCCTGGCTTGCAAGTGATTATAGACTCTCAGATATCCTATTAACTACCCAAAAATTATTTATGGAGCTATATTCACCTGATTCCTTAAGCTGTAGAGAGCCTAGGTTCTGCCCTGGGATTTTGGACCGGACTTATAAGGAGCCTGTACAGCTGTTGTTGGCAAACTGACTGCTTTGTCTAGTGCAGGTATCTTGGGACCAAGTTGTTGGAAATGGTCGCATATTAGGAGCAGAGCAAGTGGCATCCCTCTACCCCTTTGGAACATTTAGTGATTTCAACTTGCCTGAAGGAGACCCTCAGGTTCTCTCCCTGTTCACCGCCGCAGACTTCCCTCAGCTGTTGCCCATTCAAAAAAAATGTTCTGGAACTACTAGACCAGTTTAAGGATATATTTGCCTCTGGACCCAGTGACTATGGTCTAGCTAAGGGGGTTATCCACCAGATAGATATGGGTGATGCCCCGCCCTTTTGAGCCAAATCTTACTGTTGAAGCATAGTGGAAGATGCCCAGGTCTCTAAGGAGCTTAAACAGCTCCTAGATTCTGGGCTCTTAGCTCCCTGTCAGAGAGCTTGGACCTCCCCATTATTGATCCTAAAAAAGGATGGAGGCCATCACATTGTGATGGATTACTGACGCCTAAACTTGTTCACCAAAAAAGACTCTTACCCTTTGCCTAGAATTGATTATGCTCCCAGACAATTATGAGGATTAAAGTGTCTCTCTACCATGGATCTAGCATCATTATACTGACAGGTCAACTTTTCTCCTGAAGATAGAGAAAAGGCTGCGCTCATCACTTCAGAAGGTCTTTAAAAAACCACTAGAATACCCCAAGGACTTTGCAATGCCCCGGCTACATTTCAACGGGCTTTGGACTCCATCCTACAAGATCTGAAGCTCCCCTACGTCCTTTTATACCTTGACAATATTACTGTGCTCAGCTCCACCTTCACCAGCCATTTGGACCACCTCAAGTGTTGTGATCTGAGGCGCAGCACAAAGTCACAACGGGAAATCCTAACCTTAGGATTGTATTTGTACTAAGTCTTGGTTAGAATGGCAGGGAAGAATATGTAATTACCTTGTGTCCCTGAATGAATCATATCTGCTAGACGTGGCTAGAGAGGCGCTGAAGTACGTGAAAACACAAGGACAAAAATGGGAATATAACTTAAATTTTACTGGGTATAAGGATTGGGATTATATACTGTGTAGCTTTACCAAAAAAACAGTACATGGACAGTAGGATTACTCATCACAAGCATGAGTAGGGCAAGTGAGTTGCGCAGAATCAGGAAACCAAACAATTGTATTTCCCAATTCAGAGCCAGCCTCATCACAAAAGGCGTAAGCAAAAGAGAGGGATTTGTCCTTGAAATAACCCAACAAAGGCAAAATCAAAACATGGTGAATGACGGCATTCATGACATTGCCCCCCTCTAGATTGGCCTTAGGGGGTAGTACTTGCGGAGGAACTTGGCATGCACACAAGCAAATGGTTGACCACTAGAGAGGAGTTTCACAGTATACTCTGGCTCTTGCTTGAAGGTCACTTCCAAGGGCCCAATCCACAACAAGTCTAGCTTATAAGCTTGTCCTCCTACTCTGTATTGATAATACAGAATATGGTCCCCAATGTTGAACTCAGGCAAGGGAGTTTGTCCAGCATTGTCAGGAGAGAGCCCAAGCATCTTAGTTCTATATGCAGACGTGTAGGCAGAAGCCTAAATATCAATGATTCAATTGACTAGATCTTTTATATGCTCATCAGGGTTCAAGGCCTTATCAGAGGAGAGCAAGGGGGGCCCCAAGAGCAACAGAGTGGTGGCTTTACAACCATATAACATAGCAAAAGGGGAGTACCTAGTGACACAATGTTTGCTAAGGCAATAGGCAAAGAGAGAAGCAGTGTAAGTATAGATCCCAGTTGGCAGCGTCAGAATAAGTGAGTTTTCTCATGATAGAAACCAGAGTTGAGTTTGTGCGCTCAACAGCCCCATTAGTGGAAGGATTATAGGGGGCGAAAAAAGACTGGTGAGATCCCAAAGCTTTGACAACAGAGGTTAAAAGTTTGGCATTGAAGTTGGTCCCGTTATCTGATAACAGCACTTGAGGGCAGCCATGGCAGTAGAAAACATCCTGAAGCAGGAAGGCAGCGGTTGTCTTGGCAGTGATGTCTTTGGTAGAGCGCGCTTCTACCCACTTGCTAAAATGATCAACAGCAATTAGGATAAAGCAGCAACCAGAGCAGGAGCAAGGGAGAGGTCCCACAGTATCAATACTGACAGTGTGGAATGTGTGTTGAGGGTGGACTAGCTTGAACTTGTGGGTGGCAGCTTGAGGCTGTTAGAGCTGGCAATCATGACAACTAGCAATAACATCTGGGATCAGCAGGCAAAGATTTTCCCAGAAGTAGTTCTTCTGGAGCCAGGCATATGTCTTGGCAACGCCTCCATTTCCTGTCTCCTTATGATCTTGAAGTACCACTGAAAGGCAAAGACTAGGCCTGACATAAGGCAAGTAGTGGTCTTGTACTTTCTTGAAAAGCTGATTGTCACAAATGAGTGTGCCTTTGGATAATTTAGAAAGGGCAACTCGGACTTCTTCCATCTTGTTCTCCCACAAAGAAGGATGTCCAATTAGTTTGTATTGCCTGTCAGCCTCAGCAGGGTATAGAGAAAGGATAGGCATTCTGGACAGTCCATCAGCATTCTGATGTTGAATCCCAGGGCAGTGCAGCACAGTGAAGCTGTACCCTTGCAGGCAGAGAGCCCATCTAGCTAGTTGTCCGTCTGGTTCCTTAAGTTGTTGTAACCATTTGAGCAAAGTGTGGTCAGTGACTACAGTGAAATGGGTGCCATACACGTAATGGCAGAACTGCTTGGCGGCATGCAAAACAGCAAGGCACTCTTTCTTGGTTACACTGTAATTCTTCTCATGCTTATTAAGGACACAAGAGGTATAAGCTACAGGGTGATCCACACCCTCATTATCCAGTTGAGCCAAGATGGCTCCAATAGCCAGGTCACTAGCATCAGTATATAAGATGAATTCCTTATTGTAGTCAGGGTATACTAGGATGGGGGCCTCTTTGAGGTTTTGTTTGAGGGTCTCAAAGGCCTGTTGCTGGCTTGGCAGTCCATTAAAAAGGGACATTGTGTAGCAGTTGGACAAAGGGTTTGCTAGTGTCAGCAAAATTGGGGATAAATTGTCTGTAGTATCCCATCATGCTCAGAAAGACTTGAACTTCTTGCAGGTTGGTGGGCGGAAGCATTTTGTCAATGGCCTCAACTTTCTTAGTAATGGGGCAAATTCCTGTCTGAGTCACCTCATGTCCCAAGAATTCAAGGTGTTCCTTGAAGAAGGCACACTTAGATGGTTTTAGCTTAAGACCAGCTTCTCAAATCTTTATGAGAACTTCCTTGAGATGGGCCAGGTGGTTGGTAAAGGTAGTACTAAAGACAGTTATATCATCTAAGTACACTAGGACACACAAGAGCTTTAAATCACGGAGGATGGAGTCCATGGCTTGCTGAAAAGTAGCTGGAGCATTGCAGAGCCCTTGCGGCATTTGTGTAGGCTTAAACAATCCCTCAGAAGTGATGAGGGCAGCCTTCTGTCTATCCTTGGGGGAGAGATCAACTTGCCAGTAACCAGAGGCTAGGTCCATAGCAGAGAAGAACTTGGAGCCCCCAAGGCAGCAGAGAGCATCATCAATGCAAGGTAAGGGGTAGGAATCCTTTTTGGTTAAAGAATTCAGCCGTCAATAGTCCATCACAATACAATGACCTCCATCCTTCTTCTTCAGTATGAGAAAGGGGGAGGCCCATAGACTTTGGGAAGGGGCAAGCAGTCCAGCGTCTAGAAGTTGTTTGAGCTCTTTAGACACCTGAGCATCCTCCATGCAGCTGTGGCAATATGGTTTAGTGCAAAAGGGGGGAGCGTCACCAGTATCGATCTGGTGAATGATGCCTTTGGCTAGACCATAATCAGTGCTGTCCTTAGCAAAGATATCTAAAAACTGATCCAGTAGGTCAAGCACCTCTTTCTGTTGAACTGAAGACAGCTGCAGGAAATCTTGAGCAGTGAACAAGGATAGGACTTGAGGCTTGTCTTCAGGTAAATTAAAGTCTTGGAATGTACCAAAGGGATGTAGAGATAGGATGTCAGGAGCACTCAACAACTTGCCATAGCCAATAAACTGTCCTATAGACACATGTATGGGGAGAGCAGTTAAGTTGGCAACCAGCAATTGAGCAGGGTCTTTATGAGAGACATCCAAGATTCCTGGGCAGAGATAGGGTTTTTTGCTTCCTAACAAGGGAGGAGAGTATAACTCTAGGAACGTACACTTGGGTAGCTCATACGATTTTGAGGAGTCTAGGATAGCCTGAGACCCAGGGGGAATGGTTACAGCAGAAGTGGCCAAGAGAGGAATCCCTTCAGACGCAGGGTAAGTTATAGGAGGGCACTCCATGTTGGAGGAATGTGTACGGTATTTTAGGGTGAAAACACCAGTGGGATATTCTAAGGCACATGTCTTGAGGTGCTTCCCTGGGACTTTAAAAGGCTCTTCAAAGATAAAAGGGACCTTGTATCCTAAGATAGAGAGGTAGCCATCCTTTAAGTTGATGATCTCAATTTTATTCCCTAAGGAATTGGGTACCAACTAAGGAAGTTGTAGCTCTTGTTCTCCAAGACAACTGCAGGCGCAGCTAAGAGAAGCTTACCAAACTGCATGGGGAGAGCAGAGTAGGCTCCTATGGCCCGATTTCATGGATAGTCCTGCTGTGCCATATAACTGGTGGTATTTAAGGTCAGGAGTAAGCTTGAGCTTTTTGACAAGCTTTAAGAAGACAATATTAATCAGGAGATCCAGTGTCCAAAGTGGCCTTAATCTTTACCTTTTGGATGGAGATTTTCACATAAGGGGTAGTACAACCAAAGGGAGGGAGGACAGCCAGAATGTCTTGGGCTTCTTCCAGTTCTTTGTCCCATTTTTTAATCATGCCTCTTAGGCCCAGGAATTCCTTATAGACTGTCTGAAGAGGAAGCAAGACTGAGACATTTTTAAACACAGCGTCAGCAACCTCAGCAGCTTCCTCAGAGGATTTGAAAAGCACAGGAGATCTCTTGGCTTGAGTGAGGTAGGGGCAAGAGACAACCTCTTTGGCTTCAGGCAGAGACTTGGCAGTTGTTGTAGTTTTCCCATAACTTATCTTATAAGGGACAGCAATAGTTTCAGGGACAGCCAGGACTAAATATCCATAGGTGTTGGGATCTTCCATATCAGACATTGTCCATGTCAGAGTCATGAGATATGTTGTGGAATATCAGCAGAATGGGAGGAGCCTCTGTGTCAGCAGGCTCAGAGTTAGCGATGGAGGGGTGATTGAAGGAGACTGGGAAGAATTGTCAACCAAGAGCATCTCTGCCTCTAGGTTGACTGTTCTTTTCCTGCCTGTTCTTTGGGATCAGCCCCTTCAACTCAAGGATTGTTGCAGACTCTGGAATGGTGACCTATCTGTTCAAATTTATGGCAACCCTGATGTCAAGGGGGATTCTTCAAGTTCATGGTGAGGATATGCGGGCCACATGAAGATGAACCAGAGGTAGAAGTGGCACAATTCTCCCGCACAACTGCCCAAGAATGGGTAAGGTGCATATCTTGCAACAGTGTCTTTATGCTCTTTATGGAAGAAAGCATGGCCTTATGGGCCTTGAAGTTAAGACACAGGGGCTGGTTGACCTTGAGGGCTTGAGCGCAAGCAATGTATGCTTCATATGCGGTCAAATGGTGGCTTTTGATCAGTTGTTGTCCTTCCATGTAGAATCTATCTGAAAACTCAGCTAGAGTCTCCTTAGGTTTGAAAGAAATGTGCATGAAGGCGTCCTTCTTCACTTTCAAACTAAGGTCACCATCAAATTTTTCAATTAGAAGTTGCTTCATATCTTCCCAGGTCTCAATGGTTGGCAGCTCTGGCACTACTACCTCTTGACAGGTTGGGTGAAGACAGGTTAGAATGTGTTCCTTCTTGACCTCATCTGAGGCTCTTCTCATAGCAGTTTCATAGATAGTTAGGAAAGCTGCAATGGTTGAGGTTTTGGGGTTGAAGACTTGCTTAAAGGTAGGCTTGAAATGTGTCTCTGGGGTTGGGCCACCATTGTTGCTATCAAGTATATTTATGTTTTGGGAGAATTCTGCTTTAGATTCAGTGGGGGGCTGTCTGGCCCACAGATGGCAAACACTTTCATCAAGGGTAGTCAAGGTTTCAGCAGTGTGGGTGCCCATAATATTAGCTAGGGTGATCTGCTACTAAATAACATCCAGGCGCTGACCCTGTGCAGTTACTACCAAGGACAGTTCAGTCAGCTGGGATTTAAGAGACAGATCCACCAAAAGGCAAGGGGCAAACCTGTTGTTTATAGAATCAATTAATCTCACTCATTTCTTGTAAGTCTTTATCAAGCTCAGAGTGGTCTTGTTTCAAATGACCCACCTTGTTGGCTAGAGCTATCAAATCTCTAGCACAGTGAATGCAGGGGGCTCCCAGACAAGCCAGGGCAACAGCCATCATCACCAGCAATCCAAGTTGGACTAGCAGCAGATGCCAATACTTCACGCAAGGTAGTAACCTCTTGTTGTAAGTCAGCAATCTGAGTTGTCAGAGCAAGCACTTGAGGGCCAGGCTAAGGGGCTTTGATAGGGCAATCATGGCTGCAGGTGGACGCTCTTAACTCTCAAATGGTGTCCCATAGTCTCTGTTCCCTATCTGCTAACTCATCAGATGGAGGAGAAGGCAGGGCATCTGATTTGGAGGTAGACAGTTCATTTACTTGAGTCTGGAGTTTGGTAATGGTAGCGGCAGTAGCAGCCCTTTCCTGATCAAATTCCTCACCAAGTTTGCAGAGGCCTGTTGTAGCATGGACTGCCGCTTGCTGCAATTGGTTGAAGGAGTAAGCACTGAACTTGTTGAGTTGCTGCACAAGTTGTTCAAAGTTGGAGAGATAGGTGTTTAAAGTAGAATCCACTTGGGCGCACCAGGGCTGTTCCAACTGGTGAAACTCATGTAGATGCTCTCTGACATACTTGGGGATGGACTGGCACATTCTTTTGATGGAATTGACTAAACAGGATTGGGAGGTGACAGAGTTGCGCTGATTGTCAGATACTAAGGAAAAAAGGGAGTGGATCCACTGCTGGTAGGCTGTAAACCAATCCCAGTGATGAGTGACAGTGGCTTGTAGAGAAGAGATCTCCTGAACGTGGTGCCCTAAAACCATTTGATGATGGGATAAGGCAGGTTGTAAAAAGGATGACAATAAGTGTTCAGCAGAGCCAGTTGCTGAAAGGAGATGCTGTGGAAATTGTGGGGCTACAATCAATTTGTAGTATTCTGCCTGATTGAACTGAAGCTGGAGGCAAGGGATGGCCCCCTCACAGGCTATCCCAAGGGCTACTGCCATGACTTGTTCCAAGTCAGGGGTACTCAAAGGGTAGGCCACTAGGCAGGGACTCATTACCAAGGTTCAGCACAGTAGGGAACAATAGGTGGGTCTGACAATGTCTTCTTCAATAGGAGGACTGGTAATTTCAGGTGAAGTTGGCTCTTTTATGTGAGAGAGGCAAAGGTCCTGAAAACGTTGTTGCAAAGGGATAACTAAGGGGCTTACAGCCCCTGTAGTGAGCACCATTTTTGTTGTGATCTGAGGCGTGGCACAGAGTCACAACAGGAAATCCTAACCTTAGGATTTGATTTGTACTAAGTCTTGGTTAGAATGGCAGGGAAGGATATGCAATTACCTTGTGGCCCTGAATGAATAATATCTGCTAGACGTGGCTAGAGAGGCGCCAAAGTACGTGGAGACACAAAGACAAAAATGTGAATAGAACTTAAATTTTATTGGGTATAAAGATTGGGATTATATACTGTGTAGCTTTACCAAAAAAAACAGTACATGGACAGTAGGATTACTCATCACAAGCATGAGTGGGGCAAGTGAGTTGCGCAGAATTAGGAAACCAAACAATTGTATTTCCCAATTCAGAGCCAGCCTCATTTCAAAGGGCAAAAGCAAAAGAGAGGGATTTGTCCTTGAAATAACCCAACAAAGGCAAAATCAAAACATGGTGAATGACGGCATTCATGACATCAAGGCTGTCTTCATCAAAATTTGGGAGGCAGGCCTGAAACTCAAACCCTCTAAATGCTCCTTCTTCAAGGAACAACTTGAATTCTTGGGCCATGAGGTCACCCAACCCAGAATACGCCCTATGAATAATAAGGTGGAAGCCATTGATATTATGCTGCCTCCCAAAAATCTATGGGAGGTCCAAGTATTTCTTGGTATGATGGAGTACTATCAACAATTCATCCCTGATTTTGCTGAACTAAGCAAACCCCTTGTCCAGCTCCTTTGCAATGTACCCTTTGAGTGGAATGACAGCCAACAGCAATCCTTTGAAGCGCTGAAAGCCAAACTCATAGAGGCTCCCATTCTAGTCTACCCTGATTACAATAAGGAGTTCATCTTGTACACTGACGCTAATGGAGTAGCTGTGGGTGCCATCTTAGCCCAGCTTGACAATGAAGGCATTGACCAACCTGTGGCTATTCTTCACAAGTCCTCAACAAGCATGAGAAGAACTATAGTGTCACTGAGAAAAGAATGCCTAGCTATTTTGCATACAGTAAAACAGTTCTGGCACTACTGTAAATTCAGAACCTGAACGTAAAAATGCAGGATTGTCAAATCCTTGGTCCAAATTTTGAATCACTTTTGCGGGCAACTCAGCTGAGTGAAAAATAAAATATTTAATAAAATCAACCATTTATTTTGACTTTTTTGGTTTATTTAAATTGGCAAATTTTGAATCTCTTGAGCAGATAACTCAACTAACAAAAGACAAAACTCAGCAAACAAATGTGGGATACATGAATCAGGAATGCGGGATTCTAATGTACAATTTGTGATTTCCTGTATTTCAAACAAATCATAGACATCATGTGAAAATTAACAAATCTGAAATTGCGGGATTGTCAAATCCAAGAACCAAGTTTCAAATCAAAATTGCAATGAATTTGAAATAAATATAATTTATGGGTGTCTCAAAAAGGATGTTAAAGGATCTAGAGTGGATTTGTGCTGATTCTTTTAGGAAGCACAAGCATTCTCAAAATTCACCCTATTCCATTTTAGGACGGCCAAAATTTAGATTGTAATATTCACAAAATTGACATATATAACAATAAAATTGACTAAAATATACATTCCTCTTCTCAAGCTTAAAATTTTAATAAATTTTTATTATGTCTCC
Source organism: Entomophthora muscae (assembly GCA_014839935.2). Lineage (NCBI taxonomy): Eukaryota > Fungi > Entomophthoromycota > Entomophthoromycetes > Entomophthorales > Entomophthoraceae > Entomophthora > Entomophthora muscae. The sequence goes on along the minus strand of QTSX02003844.1, from coordinate 32,139 downwards.
TTTCAACACCAACCAAGTCAACAAGCTGTTCCCTGGCCTTGACAAAATCATGCAGGGCTACTCTGGGTCTCTTAACAGTGAAGCCTCTGTCTATGGCCACTCCCAACCCACAGGCCCCTCCGCAAGCACTACCCAGGAGTGTGTTCTTTCTCCTGCGTCCTCAAGCATGGCCTTGTTTGCCCATTATGCACAGGCAGCTGCTAACCAAAATCCCTTATCAGTGATGGCATCCAGAACCAGCCATTTGAGCCATGGGGTCACTCAGAGAGCCCAGAACCCCAAAACAGCCAATCAGATGGCATCAACCAGTTTCCAAGAGGACACTTCCCTCCCCCAGCCAATCAGCATGCAAGACGCAGAAGAAAATTGATCACCCCAGAGATTGTTCTCAAAATGGTTGAAAAGCAAGGCAAGCTTATGTCCCTTGAGGAAATTGCGGCCGCAATGGGGTTTGCAAAGTCCACTGTGGCTGCAACCCTGCAAGCCCACGCCAACTGTGGCCCCCCGCCAAGAAGACCTTAACTGGTGCTTGTACCTCAACCAAAGGTGAAAAAGCCCACCCTCTCATGATGGCCATTATGGAACGTGACCTGTGGATGCCCCTGGTTCAGGTACGTCTCCAGTTGGGACTCCACAGCATCTTCACCAACAAAATAATGGTGAATTCATGGATGCACGGAGTCGTGGTTGCTGATAGAATCTTGTTCAATCAAGTTCTCAGTGGCCCCATTTTGGTGGATACCAACCCATACAATGCAACCATTATTGATTTTATTAAAGGGAGGGCAATGAGGGCCCGTAATGATGTAATGTTCCTGTTGTATGCTAAGATCTTGGCCAGTATCCAAGACTTTGGAGAAAAGTATATACAATATGATGTTTACAAGCGCAGCCCAATTTTATATCAATTTGTCAGGGTTTTGCTGGCAGTTTCCCCATTGGATGTCAATTATTACTTGGCAATATCAAACACCGCAGATGGGTATGCCTACCAGACAGAGCTCAAGGACATGCTGGAGGAGTGGGCCGCCCAAAACGCTGTGCACACAGTTGTACTGAGTGCAGAGATGGAGCAGCGGGAATGGTCTACCCAGGAAATCAGGGCTGTGGGGCATACCTGCTGGTCCTACCCCATCAACTACGCCAACATGCATCTTGCAGATGTATGTCTTTACAATTTTGGTTCTGCCCTCAGGCGCTTAAAGCCTGCTACCTACAACAAACTATGCACCCAGATTAATATGGGCTATGAGCTTTTCCCTTCCGCGTCTGTCCAAGACTTATTTGATCTCATCATCTTCTATGCAAGTGATAGTGATAAGTCCAGAAAGGACCCCTGCTTCCCCCCACACCACTCCATCCGTTTTGTCAAGCCTGCATATGTGACGGAAGAAGAATTTGAGCAATTGAAGCAAACCGCTCTTGCTGCCCCTCCCCAGTCAACAGACCCTGCCTCCCCAACCCCCCCCATCAAGCCACCTGCCTTCCAACCCTGAATCCCAAGCCACCACCCATTCCCTCCCCTTCCCGTCCTTTGATTAGTAAATAAATCTTTTCTTGGTGACTACTATTAAAATTGATTTTTTCTTTCAGTTCATAATTAATAATATATTTTTTACATTGTTATAAGTTTTTATGTGTAAAGAATGTTGTACATTTGATGTGGTAGCATATACTTATTTCTTGGGATATTTTCATCATCATCATTAATAACTTGAAGACAATAAAAGTAAATATTGCATTAGAATATTGCAATTAGACGTCAACTATTGATATTTTGATATTATGTGCATAACTCAATGTATTTAGTTTAATAAAATTCATTGTAAATGAGGCCTTTTCATTTTAATTTATTTAAATTGAGTGTGTTTATATTACAGAGCCATTAACGCTTAGTACAAATATTAATAATTAGTGCAATTTACAGCCTGTATATTTACCTATTGGTAATAATTCTGTAAACTTTTCAGTTGGATTTTGCGAGGCAATAATAATGTAATGTGTTAATATAATACTGTTTATTGTCATTAATTGGCTGATTTTCTTTGATGTGGCAATTGTGCATTTTTTGATGTTTACGCACTAGTATCCAATTGCACAGGCAATAGGAAAACAAGCTGCCACCCCAAGACTGGATATGGTCAGGGTGGCGGCTTGTTTTCCTATTGCCTGTGCAATTGGATATGAAGCCAACCAACTGGATACTAGTGCGTAAACATCAAAAAATGCACAATTGCCACATCAAAGAAAATCAGCCAATTAATGACAATAAACAGTAATCTAATAATACATTACATTATTATTACCTTGCAAAATCCGACTCAAAAGTTTACAAAATTATTACCAATAGGTAAATATACAGGCTGTAAAATGCACTAATTATTAATATTTGTACTAAGCGTTAATGGCTCTGTAATATAAACACACTCAATTTAAATAAATTAAAATAAAAAGGCCTTATTTACAAAGAATTTTATTAAATAAAATGCATTGAGTTATGCACATAATATCAAAATATCAATAGTTGACGTCTAATTGCAATATTCTAATGCAATATTTACGTTTATTATCTTCAATTTATTAATGATGATGACAAAAATATGTATGCGTCAAAGATAGTACTATAAAAGCCAGTTTTTCAATGGAATTCAAACAAAATGACATCAATCTATAACTTAATCAACAAATTAGAAGCTCACCTGCAAAATATTGTTGAAATTGAGAAAAACATCAGAGAAATAGTGACTTGAAAGCTAGGGGACAAGGGCCAGCCACTGATCTAACCAAAAGAAGATGCTCTGAACAAATTGGGAAATATTATAGATGAAAGAAATAAAGAAAAATTACTTAATCTACAGGGAACTATTTTATCAAGTCTAGAGTTCAACAACGTGGCATACAATTTGTGAGAGTTCTGGCAGGGGGCCAAAGAAAACAACGAGAAGATCAGACTAATAGAAGGAATAGAAATTCAAAAAGAAATCAACATCAATGAAGAGGAAAACAATCAAATGGAAACAGATGAAAACAAAACACAAGAAAGAAGCAGAAGCGCATCAAGAAATAAAGAAGCTTTATCAAATGAAAATCAAGAGGAAGCACAAGTTGCAAGAAGAATAAGAAAAATTAAGCCTAAGAAAATTAATGAAGAGCATCCAACGCTCATGAAGTTTGCCAATATGGCGCCTGTGGCTGAGGGGGCCACAGGGGGAAACAATCAGTAAGTTTTTTATGTTTAACTTATATTTATTTTAGTCATCACCAGGGATGGGGATGAGGTTGCGGAAGTGGCGGCTTTTACGCCAAGTTGGTTTTATGGGGGCTACCAGCCTCTGGTGGCCCCTATAAAACAAATAAATAAAAATCAAATAAATAAAATAGTTCAGCAGAATATGAATATGTTTTTTAATAGTGAAGCTCAAATCAGGGAATATCAACCACCCGTGGGGTGCTTGCCATGGATAAGAGAAGCCTATGAATTAGGATCAGCAATCAAAATGAAAAGAAATGAATGAAATTTGCGGGGATTTGAAACTGAACTTTGATGAATACATATATGAAAGCGTTCAAAGGTTCCCATTCTCAAATATCAACAAATACAAAAAAAGTTTAATAAAGACCAATTTTCAAATAGGAAATGAATATCTGAAATCAGCAATTTTTAATGAAATTTTTAAGGCTCTATCAAATAAAGTTGGGGATGCAGTCCCCGTGAATAGTTTTAAACCTTTAATGATATTGTTTGCCAAAGCCTGGGGGGCAGATTCAAGTTGGGCGCCCCTGGTACCCTCTTCAAGTTCAACCAAACGTTCTATATAAATAGGTTAATACAAACATTCAAAAAATTATGCATGTTCTCAGAGAAATATACCTTGCAAAGGATCCATGTTGCGGTGTACCTGGGAATCCTGCTCCATTGCATACTGAAAGCCAACGTGAAAAAATTAGAAGATGTACCTATACAGATCAACATATGCCGTGTAGCCCTTGACAGACAGAAAACACCACAGGGATACAGGACAGTTGAGCACGTCCTCTATGATTCATTTGCATTGGCAACACTATATGGGTACTATGTGCCCCCCAAAAAAAACCTGCTAATTGATTCCCTCACCAGTCTGCCTTTTATAAGACGTTTGGCCACCACTGGGGTGCTGAGCGCCACTCCCCTAGCAATCAGCGCCAGAGTTATCCACCACATACAGAAGAGTATGTGGTCCCAATTTGATGCATTAGCTGAAAATTTAATTTCAGGGTATAATTCCCCAGAATAAACACATTCCCCTTGCAACTTGCATTCCCCCAATAAATAATTTTCCCTTGCAAAAAAAATTTTTTATTTTTTATTTTTAATTTATTTTATTTTAGATATTAAAATTTAAATATTAATATTTTAATACTAAATACTTCACTATTTTAAAATTTTACTTGTAAAATATTTAATAGTAAACATTTAATATTAATATTATATAATATTAATATTAAATGTTTACTATTAAATATTTTACAGGTAAAATTTTAAAATAGTGAAGTATTTAATATTTTGATATGGAATATCTTAATATTGATCAAATCATGATTAAATAAAAAATTGGTGTATTTTGAATATTTAACCTTTACTATTAAACTTTTAAGATTTTTATTATATTTTTATTTTAAAATTTTATTTTTAATTTTAATTTTTAGTAGGTAAATTATAGTATTAATATATCTAAATATATTACAAGATAATAGTTAAAGTTGCAACCATGTCAAATATTTAAAAATAAGTTAAAAATGTTTTTATTTATTATTTATTATCTTGTCAAGTATGGGTACATTTATCACAAAAACAAACATGGAGAATTGAATTTATCTGCATCATGTGGCCTGCTCCACTATTGTTCTAAACAAATGATTGTTTACAACTTGAATTACCTTTCCCTTGTAATATGATTTGATAAACATATTTAATATACTTGAACTGTGTCCTAAGTACAAATTAGTAAGGAATACATAAAAATCATTGGTTGCTGTGTTGTGTAGCTACAGTGGCACTGAAATACCAAGGAGCAGATGATGACACGCAAGGTCCAATTTGTGGCTTAGAAAAGTCAAAGTACCAAAATGATTCACAATTATTTAAATAAACTATTTTTTTCTATCTTTTTTATTATTTATTTATTTGTTACCGCAAAAGCCAATAATATTCAGTGCATCATATAAAAATAAATCCCTCTTATCTAGTATAATTAATTTTACTTACCTTTTCTAGTATTCTTAAATGTCTATAATACAATCAAATGTCCCATTATTATATATAAACAATAATTTGGGACCTAATAAAACAAAATAAATAAAAATAAAAACAAATAAAACCGGTGCGCCCATTTATCTGATTGGCTTGGAGGCCAGGGCTTTGGGGAGGAAGGATTCTGAGTGCTTGTAAAAAGCCACCACCACATCGGGTGGCATTGCAAATTGGCTGACCCCAAGAATATTGAATAGGTCCTCGGTGTCCTGCAGAAGGCCTTGTTTCACCTTATTCTTGATCCAACCAAACACCTCCTCAATTGGATTCAGGAATGGGGAATACAGCGGGAGGAAGAGAAGTCTCATTGGACAATCAGCAAGGCGGCGGCTGGAGGAGTGGCTATTCTTGTCAATGGGGGGAACTCAGACACAACCAGATCCGCTTTGTGGAGCCCAACATTATCAAGCACAACAACGTTGGTTGTGCCGCTGTAATTTATCCAAAGGTACTCCTTGAAAACTCGGAGAAAATCAAGAAAGGTCCCGCTATTATGGGAGCCTTTAATCATCTGGTATTGGTCCAACCCGCAAGGACCAAGAAGCGCAACCATGGAATAGGTCTGGGAACAGACAGCTGCACAATGGGCTACACCGTCCTTGGACCCCTTCTTGACCCACCCATGCCTAGACCTGAGTGAGGAGGAAAACAACAATTTGTTGATGTAGAAGAACTGGACATTTCCAGTCTCCTTTAGTGCCAGATATGTTTTGGCATAAATGTGTTGATCCTTGATGGTCTTTTCACTGTTTCTGTTGTACAGAGAAACTCTGAGCACTTTCCAAGAGAAGCCCAAATCAACCATTGTTTTGTAAACAAGGGTTTTAGAAAAAGAAAGCCCAAACTCTGTGGCAAGCATTGATTGGACAGCAAGCGTGTCCAGGTGGCAATCCCTGGCTACCCACTGCTTGATTGCATTGATGTGCACAGGCTGCAAGAGTTTTGGCTGCCGCTTAGCCTTGGTGGATTCAGCAATTTGCCTGGTGCTGCCATACTTGGTGTTGATGTTGGCAATGTACCTGGCTGTGACACCAAATTGGGACGCAATATCCTGAACCGCCATTCCTCCGTTCAAGCAGTTTAGGAGAGCTTCACGCTCACTATCTGTCAACCAACACCGGCCCTTGACAGGTACCACAGCATCCTGGCTACCAGGCTCAACACAGGGGAAGGGGACCTTTGTGTAGAAAGTGGGATCACGCTTGGTTGCGCTGGCGCTGTCAATGGTGGCATACAATACAGGCGCAGATGGCTCAACAGTGGCTGTCAATGGCTTGTAGGTGGTATCTAAGACGTGGGGGCAAAAAGTAGCAACTCTTGGGTCAAGAGTGCAGGGCGAGGGGACAACTGGGTACACGGTGGAGGTGTAAGCAACCTCAGTGTTCCCGGTGACCCTGGTGTAGGAGACTTTTGTGGCAGGCCTTGAGAGTGGCTTCTGCCTGGGATTCAAGCTGGTTGATTGGGCCTGGGACGCGGGAGGTGGTTGGCTGGCATTGACACCTTGGGAGGCATGTGGATTGGCATGACTCCCTTCAAGTTGGGTTCTGGGTCTGTTCTTGGACCCTCTGGGACGCCCTTGTGGACAGGCTGTCCCGTGGGCTGGTGCAGGAGCGGGTTGAGAATGCAATTGATGGTCCATAAAAATAAAATAAAAAATATATATTAGATTAAATATGTATTTATTTGGAGTTATTGGTTTAGTTGGGGGTAGTTATTTTCTCTTGATTTAGCCTTGAATAGTAACAGTATTTCTTTATCTGTGATTTGAAGTGTATAATAGTGTATCCTTTCCGGGTTTGGATAATTTTAAAGTTTAATCAATTTTTATGCCTAAACATGGTTATCAATATTGATTTTTTCATTTGATTTTAGTTGTGGTGGAGCTTCTTAATTTGGGTTGGTGTTTCCTAGTGTGCTTACTGTACATTCAATTTAATTTCCAGTTCCTGCAATTAATATCTGAGTTTACTAGTGGCATTCAAAAGTGATTTGAAATTTGGTTCTTGGATTTGACAATCCCGCAATTTCAAAAAACATAGTAAACTTAATGAAAATGGTTGATGGATTTGAACGCTTCAAATCTGATTCCAGTTAATTCATTTTGTCCATAGGAAATATGCAGCTCAACTTGAACTTTGCAAAGTGTCTATGAGTTCCCATATTTTCAAATATTCAAATAAATACTCACAAAAATCAATTTAATTAAAAAAAGGCCATCCCGCAAAAGTGATTCAAAATTTGGACCAAGGATTTGACAATCCTGCATTTTTACGTTCAGGTTCTGAATTTACAGTACATTTACAGAACTCCCTTCACGGTAGTTACAGACCATTCATCTATTAAGTGGCTGCAGCAATTAAAGGAGCCTGAAGGTCAACTAGCCCGCTGGGCCTTACACCTACAAGGTTACAATTTCACTGCAGTACTTTGTCCTGGTGTGCAACATCAGAATGCTGATGGTTTGTCAAGGATGCCTATACTAGCTATCCATCCTGCTGACGCAAATTGCCTATACAAGTTGATAGGGTATCCTAACTCCTAGACCACTGATCCAGAGGGCATTTGTTTGGCACTGCAAGCCCTATCAAAGGATACTGTGATTTGAGATAGACAACTCTTCAAGAGAGTCAACAACGCTTATATACCCTACGTCTGTCCCAGCATGAGGGTGGCCATCATCCTCCAAGCCCACATTGATAATGGACATGGAGGTACAGCAAAAACTCATGACTGGTTGTGCAAGAACTTCTACTGGGAAAACATGTGCCTCCTAATCCCTGATTTCCTCACCTCCTGTCATTCTTGTCAGCTCCAACAGCCCCAACCTTCACAACATCAGTTCAAGCTCATCCCTCCTAAACATGCCTTCCACACTGTGAGTATTGATGCTGTTGGGCCTCTCCCTTGTTCTAGGTCTGGGTTTCAATTCATCTTGGTGTTTGTAGATCATTTTAGTAAATGGGTCAAAGCCAGAGCAACCAAGGATATAACTGCCAAGACCACTGCTAATTTCTTGTTGCAAGATATCTTCTACCGTCATGGTTGCCCTCAAGTCCTGCTTTCTGACAATGGGACCAACTTTAATGCCTGCCTCATAACGCCCATTGTAAAAGATATGGATACACATCAATCTTTCTCTGCACTGTATAATCTGTCAACCAACAGGACTGTGGAACAAGCAAACTCCACCCTTGTGTCCATCATGAGGAAGCTTACCCTCTCTGATGCCACTAACTGGGATATGTTCCTCCCTGCTGCTCTCTTTGTGTATAGACTCAGCAGACATTGAGTGACTGGCCAGTCCCCCTTTGCCATGCTGTATGGATGGAAAGCCATCACCCCCTCAATCTTGGGACCCCCTGTTGATTGAAGTTGACGCCTCTGCCAATCCTGAAGCTCATATCAAAGACTTGACTAATTGGATCATTGACATCCAAGCTACAGTCTATTCTACTTCTTATAAAATCAAAGCTTTAGAACTCTTGCCCTCCAATGCTTCCAGAGCCCCCCTCCCTGAGTGCCAAGTAGGTGACCTAGTCCTCTATTATCAAAATTGTACTGGAGGCTGTGCCCATAAGCTAGACTCCCTCTGAGTTGGGCCTTGTGAAGTCATCTACAAGAAGGGTGTCAAGTACACTGTGAAGCTGCTATCTTCTGGCCACCCCTTTGCTCAAGTTCACTCCAAATTTCTCAGCAAATATCAACTCCCTGTGTCCAATCTTGAGGAGGGAGATGTCAGAAATTGTGCCATTGATGCTATTTTGATATGGTCTTCAAATAATGATATGTGTGAAGATTTGGTTGGTTTTGCTTTCAATTTTGGGAATTCCTCACCTTCTGCAAATGGGTCTGGTTCAATATCCACCCATTCTGGATTACCATGCCTGTCCTTGACTGATCCTGGTATGGCCTCATCCCAAAGTGACCCCTTCTGCCATTCTGTCTACCTAATGAGTGATCATTGACCCTTGTCTATCATTTAAGTAGAACCAATTCTCCTAATAAAGACAAGTTTATCCACATTTGTGTTGGCTTTAGTATTCTTCAAGATTTTTTCTTTCCTTTTTTCCAAAAAGGACTTTCACATCTTTTATTCCAGGAAATTAGGGTACATGCCCTTAATTTTTCCCTGAATTCTAACCCAAGGCTAGCTTCAAACCTCAAATCTTTTGTTATAAAGATTTTCCACCGTGTCCTCCTGGATGTTGTCCCCAGGAGCCAAACACAACAAAAAGAATATTCAACACTCCATCCAACTCAAAGGAGCTGTACCTAAAGTACAACCCATCTATTGCTTGACTCCAAAAAAAGACAATTCCCTACATGCTTACCTCAAAGAGGCGTTGGAGAAGGGATTTATCCGCCTCTCACAGTCTTCTTTTGGGGCTGCTGTGCTCTTTGTGGCCAAGAAGTATGGTACCCTGCGCCTAGTCACAAATTATCAATCCCTAAACAAAGTTTCCATTAAGAATTTTTACCTACTGCCACTCATTGACAACCTCTTCAATGCCTTGGGCAGCGCCACAGTCTTCTCCAAGATTGACTTAACTGCAGGCTACAACCAGATCTGTATCAAAGAGGAAGATATCCCCAAAACGGCCTTCTGCACTAAGTAAAGATCATAAAAATTTGTAGTGCTTAATTTTGGTATGACAAACACCCCGTCAACTTTTGTGACCTTCATGAACGAGGTGTTTTTACCTCACATAGACAAACACGCCTTAGTCTACCTAGACAACATTATTGTTTATATCCCCTTGGTAGAGCAGCACCACAAGGTCTTAGAGGCAGTCTTTGCTACCTTGGCGCAACACAAGCTGCTATCTAAGCCCTCCAAATGCCAGTTCTTCTGGGAACATCTGCCCTTCCTAGGCCACATTGTCACAAAAGATGACATTAAACCCAACATTCAGAAGATCCAGGCCATCTTCAAAATGCTGCTGCCCAAAGACAAGCAGGAACTCTGCACATTCTTAGAAATGGTTGTCTATGTATGTTGTTTTATACCTGACTACAGTGTTCTGACTGCACCCCTGTCTGCCATAACTGGCGCCAAATCCAAGTTTTTATGGACTCTCTAACATGATCTCTGCTTTAGGCACCTCAAGGAAAAGCTCACAACAGCACCTATCCTTCAATACCCCAAACGTGATGGGAAGTACCAAATGGAAACAGATGCCTCAGATGCATCCATTGGGGGAGTACTACAAATCAAAAACAATAATGGTGACTTCCTGCCCATAGCCTATGAATCACAAAGACTGACAGACAGTGAGTGCCAATACCCTATACATGACAAAGAGTTGTTGGCAATTGTGCACTGCCTAGTCAAATGGTGTTGCTACCTAGAACAACATGAAGAATTCACAGTGTTGACCAACCCCAAGTTGCTTATATATTTCAAAACCAAATAAAATCTGTCCTGCTGTCAGGCCCGCTGGATGGAACTCCTGGAGAGATTCAATATGCTCATACAGTACAAGCCTGTTCTAGAGCTTGCCATGGCAGACGCATTCTTGTGCCTGTACATCAGAGCCATGAGGAGAGAGAATGGGCTTGACCCAGACTGGCACCTCATGGTACTCCAAACAAAAGACAAGGGCTTCCTCTCTGGCACCACAGACATAACAAAGGTAATTGTCATTAAGAACAAACACTTATTTGCAGACGTGTATGGAGCCCTACATTGAAAAATGTCTGAAAAAACCACTATTCCTTATGTTCCCACACATCAGCAAGTTAACACCATCCTACTTACCATAGAGACCTAGGGCACACAAAAATCCAGAGCCTCTACAAATTCCTTAAACACAAAGCATGGTGGCTAACCCTGTACCAAGACGTTCAGGAAGACTTGGAATAATGCAGAGTATGTGAGAAATTTGCAAAAAGCAAACCCCTACCTAAGTCAGTACTACCTATCTGCACACAACTACCCTTCAAGGTGTGGGCCCTAGACATTGTGGGCCCCATGCCAGGAAAACATAATGAGAAGAAGTAAATCATTATAGCAATATACTTTGCCACACAATGGCCAATGGCACAAGCAGTAAAGACACATACAGGCAATGACGTGCGGCAGTTCATAGGGAAAGAAATCATCAGCAGGTTTGGAAATCCAGAACCTTTGATAACCAACAGAGGCAAAGAATTGACCTCTGAAGATACTAATGTGTACCTCATCAAAGATTGAGTTCAAGCACATGGTGACAACACCATATCATCCTCAAGATAATAGACTTGTGGAGCGGCTAAATGGCAGCCTCATGCAAGCCTTGGCCAAGCTCACTGCCAGGAGATCTGAGGAATGGTACAGGAAGCTATTGACTACATTGCTTGTATGCCAGACTTGTGTGAACAGATCCACCAGGGAAAGCCCCTTTGAGTTAGTATATGGCACACAGCTCAATACCATCCAAGCATTATCAGGACCCAAGCTGGAAATGCAAGCAAGGTCCCACCTTGCTCAGACCCCCAGGTTATGCAAGCCAACAGCAGTCAATCAGAAAGAGAGGGAAAGCGTGTGCAAAAGACATTCATCCACATCCAAAACAGACATGAGACCAGCAACAAAGTTTTGGTCATGAACATTGACAAAAGTAAATTACAGTCAGAGAAAGTAGGCCCAGCAATCATCCTAAAGGTAAACAAAAACAACACTTACCTTGTGCAAAGACTTGGGAAAAGTAAGCCAGACAAGGTCCTCTACCATGATTGCCTGAGACCCTACAAGGCAAGACAGAAAAAATGTGGGACTGCCCTACCCGCCACAGAATACCAGTTGGTCCAGTATAGCGCCTGAGCTCCAACAACCTGCCCCCAGAGGAGGCCAACCTTCAGTTGGGGGTGTCAAAATAGCAGGCTCAACCCTCCAGCAAGGTTCCAAGTAAGAAGATTTGTGACTTGCAATTCAATTATCCAGTCACTCAAATCCAGACTAGGAAGTCAACTCAAATTTCCAAATCCAACAACATGAACAAATGATGATCCCTTATAATGGATACCTTGTTTTGGCGCTTGACTCATTACCAGAATCAAGCCACCCCCTTCACCATCCTGCCATGCGATCAACACTATCATGTTCCTGTTATTCACAATTCACAATTACTATATAATACTTATCTCTCAATAAAGAATATAATCTAATTTCTAAACATTTTCCCCCTTGTAACTTTGCTAAAACAGCACAGTTACAACATTGACTAAAAAATGGATGCTCCAAAATGCAACTTTTAGGGTCTGATAAGTCCCTTCTCTAAAGCTTTCTTAAGTTAAACACAAATAGTTTTGTCTTCATTTGGAGTAAGGTGGTAGATGGATTAAGCTTTAGGTGCATCATCCTTTAATTGTATAGAGCTCTGGGTGTGTTTTTTAGGGGGGAAGCCCTGGAAAGTGTTACGGTAGGATATCAAATAGAAGGGATAACACGTCCACAGAAGATAGGGAACCAGCAAATAACTTTGGCCAAACCCTTAACCATAATTAACAGCTTAAATGCTTTCATTGGCAAAAAAATGTGTTAAAGCTGGAGTTGCTCAGATAGCCCTCAAAAATCTGGACTTACCCTGCTTTTTGCTAATTAATTATGATAAGAAAATTGTGCATTACTTGTTGCCTACTGCAGGAAGTACTTGACCCACTGTCACCCAGATTTTTTTAATTATGATGTCATTGACTTGAATTCCAATGCAGGTCCCCCAACTGCTGAAAATATCTATTCCAAACAATCAGATGCTGTGAAATCCACACCACTCCCATCTTAAACTCCCTTAAAACTTTCCCCTTCCCACTCTAGAAACTTGCTTATATATCTCTTACTCTCTTTATAAATAAAGGACCTCTCAAAAAAGATTTTTGAATATTTGGGCTTATTAGCCCCAGTGTTTGAATGTATTGCAGTTGGAGCATTGAAAGATGCTTCCAACTCCCTGATTTTATCCTGATCAGATCTCTACTTGATGTCCTCTTCTAGCTACTACTTTGATTTCCCTTTACAAATGATTTTCTTAATCTCAGATTTGATCAAAATATTTTTTATACTACCTGTGGTTCTAGAATGCTGAAACCCTCTTCCTAATTCTTATTGCTTTTGCTTAAGCAGTTAATAATTTGTTTGTTTTACCCACATTGTTTCTCCTTAAGCAGTGCTTCTTGAAATCTGACCTTAACAGCAAGGACTCCTCAAAGATTTATGGGTGTTTGACAACTTTCTCCTGATCTTTTGGGTGGTAGCATCATGTTTATTCTTGAAGTAGATAACCCCATAGTGGCAGGAGTCACTGTCAATAGCCTTGAGGTTATTTTTTCTTCCTGGGTTTCTGTTATATGTACAAACACATGATCCCTTGGGAGTTGATCCACTGTGTCTGGTATATCTGATGATTAACTCTTTCATGTTTAATGATCAACACAGAAGTGACTCAGTCTATATGAGGGTTGTTATTTTGTGGCCAGTCTAGACCAAGTATCACATCAAATCTGGGAAAGTCAATGACAAGTCCTTGGATGGTGAAACAAAGGTTTTCCAGGGCAATGGAGAAGGGGGAAGTCTCCAAGGTAACAGCAATATGGTGTTGATTAAGTAAAACTATGTTTATAATCTGCAAATTATTATTAGCTAACTTGAACTTATTCACAAATTTGCTATTGACTAGGTTAAAATCTGTGCTTGAGTCCAAGAGCACTGAACCAGTGTAACTTAAAAAATAGACAGGGTAGGACATCAGTTTATTGGGGTTTCTGGTGATTGTGTAGAATACAGGGTCTCTTTATGGTACCTGGATCATTAGACATTAGCTGACTTCCTCAGGTCAGTATTCATAATTGAGCAAGGCTGATGGCTGTTATAAAGAGATTGACTTCCTTATTGTTCTCCCCTGGCTTTTTCTCTTATCCTGTTTACCTTGAGTGGCAGTGATTATGAAGTGTGTACAATTAGACTGAAAATCATTCTCATTATGATGATAGTTGGGTGCTTGAGGCTTGTGATTGTTGTTGTTGTTAGGCAGGTGCAGCTCAAATGTCCTGGGGTTGAGATCCTTAAGTCTTTCCCTTTTCTTAGCCTGTGCCTTGTAGAGATCATTGAATGTCTTTTCTGATTTTTCTGCTTCATAATACAAGCTTTGCAAGCTGTTCACTTGATCCAGCTTGATGTGTCTCATTGTGTGGGGCTTGAACATTTCATAGTATATCAGTTGTGTAGTAGGGCTATCAAAAGCCATCTTGGAGGAAGCACGCAGGCACAACTCTTCATAGACTCTTATTAAATCATTTACTTTACCAGTCTGTGTCAGATTCTTGAATGAGTAAATGATCATGAACGCAGTGTTTTTAATTAAACCCCTGGCCAAGAAGTCCTGTTTGTAGGTCTACCAGTTGTCTCAGGATGGTATTTGTGCCATTTTTTGCACCAGATGCCCTAATCATGGGTTATGAAAATAGAGATCTCTTCAATCTAAAATTGTGCTGTAAAATTCATCTGTGTCAGCTTGTCTGGGCAGACTTTATCCATGCTGTGGTCTTGTTATTGTTGGCTCCTGCAAACAACTCCAAGGCTGCTGTAAAGTTCTGTGGCCCACCTTTGGCCCTGGATTGGGATGTATTTCCCAGACCATCAAAAAGGGTGGCCTGTGTGCAGGCAAAACCCCTCCAAAACCTGGAGGACTTGGCTCACACAGTAGACAAATGCTTTGTGTTGGCCTTCCCGGCTGAAGTTTTCATTTCCCCTTTGGAGTCCCCTCCAACTGCTGAGGAGACATTAATTTGATTGGATTGCTTGTTGTCCTGGTGTTGCCTGGTCCTGAAACAATTTGCAAACCAACAAAAAATGCGGGCCACATGAAGTCAGAAAGGTCAAACCTGCGGCCCAGGGAAATTGGGTACCAAAACCCGTGACCAGTGGTGTCCCAGGTAGCTAATTCCTCCGGCCCGGGAGTCCCCCGGCCCAAAACAATTGGGTTCTGGAGCTCTCTGGTGGAGACGTCAGAGGAAGGCATTAGGGGAAATGTGCACACTGAGTCCTTGGAAGGCTCCTAGCCAATTGGGGGACTGAGTCCTACATCCAGGGCCACTGCCCCTATTTTTCTGGGTCTCAAACCAAGATAAGATTGGCCAGTACTCTTTAATAGGCTCCCCTTTAGATTGCACTCTGATAGCCCCTTTCATAACCCCTCCTGTCCTATCACCCCCCTTTGCATAAAATGGAAGCATAGGCCATCAGGTCCCTTGCTTACCAACTCCAATTGTTGAATAAACTCCTGACTTTGCAAATCTTTTTGTATTTCAAAGTTTGTTTAACAATAAAGGTATTTATCCCAACTCACGCTGTTGTCCCCGCCTCCCGCTTTCTCTGGCCCGCTTGCCCGCCTGACTGTCTGCCCGTTGTTTTTTGTTGGGAATTGTTCCAAGAACAATAACTTGGACCATTCCCTGTTATTTACCTGAGCACTTAATTGTCCCCGCCAACCGCTTTCCCTGGCCTGCCTGCCTGACTGCCCATCATTTTTTGTTGGGAATTGTTCCAAGTATATTAATTTGGATCATTTCCTATTATTTACCTGTGCACCTGGTCTGTCTGCCCAGTAGTTTTAGCAAAAGAAGGGCACCCGCTGAAATCATGTTGTCACCTTGGTACAAGATGGCTGTGTGGATACTGGTGCCCATTTCCCTCTTGTTCTGGTCCTCAAACCCAGTCTTTTGGAGAAAACTTTCCTTGATTTCTTGATCTTCTGAGTTTATTCCTGGTCTTTTTGAAAATGTAATTGAGCATCTCACCCAGATTCCCATCAAACTGGGATCCTATGGGTTATTATCTTGATCATCTTCTCATCTTGAAGAGTTGTTGCCACCTTTAGAATCTGTTACTACTGAAACTTCTTCTTCTGACTTGGTCAATCCTTCCCCCTTGCGCCGAATCCCTGAGTCAAATACAGAGGCCCCTTTCACTTGGGATTGCTCTCTGTGGTTACTTACTGGAGCCATGGTCATGGCTTTGGATACATACTTCCCTCCCCTTTCACATCTGGTCTCCTTTGGGAGGCCCCTTTGAGCGGCTATCCCAGTCTTTCACTGGATGGCATCCTGGTGGTTGGTCTCACCAGGATGGGAGCCATACTTTGTTAGTCTAGCCCCCCTCTCTTACAGCTGCACTGCAAAGTTGGTGAGCCACATGCCTGTGCATGACGCTTTTGTCATTGGCTTGAGGTGTAGGCAAAGGTGCCCAGAAGAACCCTTGGGCTGATAAGCCATTGTAGATAGGAACTGGAATTATCATGTTTTGGTACAGGATGTGTTCTTCAGGTATTTCAGTTCCTGTTGTGTAGGGTGTCCAATCCAAGGTGAGCCCTGAAATGATTCTTTTGTATATTTTTTTATCACTGCAATTATGAACAACAGGAGTAATTTTAAAAAGAAAGTTAAGATCAAACCTACATGTGCTATTAATGTCATAACTGTGCTGTATTATTAAAGTTGCAAGGGGGAAATATTGGGGAACTAGATAATTATCTTTATTAAGATATATCACTTATATAGTTTTGATGAATCCTTTTAAGAGGAGCAAGATTGGAACAATTGGCAACTCTGGTAAGCTCAACTCCCTGTTGATTGACTCTCTGATAGTTGACACTATAGTAAAGTGAGAATTTAGCTTTTTCCCTGATTGACAACTGGAAATTGACACTTTTAAATTAACAGATCTTGATGTACTGAAAACTTTAATAAAAGAAAATTTAGCTATACAGCTATGGTATAAAAAAATGATCCCAGAGAGCTTAAAAAAGCAATAAAAAGTATGCCTTAATTATTTAAAATAAGGAGAAATAAGCAAATTTTTCTCATTTTACTGTGTAATTTACACTCTTTATTATAAAAATATTTTTGATTACCATAAAAATTAAAATTCCAATGAGACAAAATAAACAAAACCACATCAATAAAAGTCATGCAAAATATGAAGAAATATTAATATTTATTTGATATAGTTCATATAGGTATAAATGTGAATATCTTTTGTTTTATTAGGAAATTAACAAAAATTAAGCTATTTCATTCACTTTCAACTATAACTATTAATTTCAAACTTACCATGTATACATAAAATAGTCACTTCTATTTAATTAAGTTAAAAAACTTAAAAATTAAAACTAAAAACTAAATGATCAAAGCTAATAAGTAAAAATTAAAGTTAAAACGTTAAAAGTTAAAAGTAAAAATCATATAAGCAAGCAAGTTTATTCTTCACCCTTCTTCCCCTTCTTCATTTTAGCCCCTTCCAGGAGAGCATTTGTAATGAGCTCAAGCTGCTTCTTGATCTCTGAGGCCTTTTATTTATTCTTGACCACATTTTGAATGGCCTTGGTGAATAGGGTGGATTGGGTTGTGGGCTTGGTGGGGGATGCAGTTTGCCAAGTCACACAGCTTGGAGATTGTTTTCTCCTGCTTGTGCTGCAGAAGGGAAAAGAACTTATTGAATTTTGGGTGGAGCCCAAAGTTGGCCTTGAGGTGTTTGTGATAAGCCTCTAGCGCTGAGGTGGTCTTGAGCTCCCTGTTGATGGCTGCCCGGTAAACATTCCAGCTGGCCTTGGCACGGGCCTTCTTCTGCGTGACAACCTTCCTAATCCACTGGGGCTCAAAGTACTCAAGGAAAGGCTTGAACTCCAAGTACTTTACTACATAAGGATACTTTGAGAGAACCTTGAACCCCTTTGCAGTGTTCTCTGGCTTTAAAAAAGCCAAGGCACTAAACTGTGAAAGCACAAATTTGCAGGTGTCTGAAGTGTCCCTCCGGCTCAACCTACTTAGCTTGGCATGGGCCTGCACATTCCAAGCAACTGCTTAGCGGTAGTGAAAGTGGCACCCCTGCTGAACAGCTGCTCAAATGCATTGAACTGAGCAGGCTCAAAGTCCATAATGCAAATGTGAGGCCCCAGAGCTCTCAGCCTTACCTTTTCCTCCAAGTCCAGGGTGGTCTGGTCCTTGTCAGCAGCAGGAGGGTTGTGTTAGGATTATCTTGACATAAATTACCTGGCCAATAGAAATTGTGAATCATCCAATATCTGGGCCAGGTAACAGTAAAATTGCAATTTACTCAAAGATGGGTATTCATGCATTTTACATGAATAGATTAATGCATGAATATTCCTATTCATGCAAGCGTAACTCATCAATTATGGAATAAAAATTGATGCTTGTACTTGCATTTGAAAGGTCTTGTCAAGCTTGACAACTTTCCTTAAGCAATAGCGGCTTGTTGAGAACCCTAATCACGAGCAAAATTTAAGATAAAACAAACTTTCTGCATGAATAACAGGTTGCATAAAATGATGTCATGCCATGCATGCAACTGTATATCAGCGAATATGGATTGGATCTGCATGTCCAAACCCACATTCAAAAGCCCTTGTCATTTCAAACATTTATTATTAAGTAGTGAGCACTTGTCAAGAACCCAGATCACAAGCAAATTTGAGTAGAGTACGGGACTATGACAGTAACAAGTGACAACTTGATTTGAAATACATCAAATGCACTCTCTGAACCCACTATTCCTACACAATCTCCCCTCACTATCTTTCACCTATAAATAAATGAAATTTGACTAGTTGATAGCTAAGCTATCATTGAAGTTCAACCCAATCTCTTGCTATCTATTTTTCTCTTTAATTATAGAAAGTAAGTTCTGCTGTGTCTTTACAGCTGGGCTTTACAGGTTGGCGCAGGTGTAGGGGTGAGGTCTTATTGGCATTGTTGTTGTCAGGAAGGAGGGAAAGTGCTTGGTGTAGGATGGTAAAAGCACAGGTGTAGATGGCCTTGGTGGCCTCAGGAAGAAATAACACAAGTGGAATCACCTGGATGTTAATCTGGGCATGGATCATCCAGAGCTTCTTGAACATCTGGGGGCAAGTGGCAAAGGTACCATCAACTAGCCAGGTTGAAGCCCTTTTTAACTCCAGCAAGTTCTGCTGGGTGGCATAGCAGATTATGTGATTTTTGGTGGTGGGCACATTGTCATGGAGGAGAAAGTGCTCCCCACTCGGAAGCTGCTTGAGCTTGTGGGTGAGTGTAAGCTCTGAGAGGACATCCAAAGCCTTGGGGAGAGGGGGGTTGGCGGTAATACACTTATCACTTATGAAATTAACCAACTGCTCCTGGGTTGGTACCAACTTAAGATTGTTGGGTTTGAGATGTTGGAGGGTCTTGATGGCCAGATCTGATGTGTGGAGGTTGGCAGAGGTTGGGAGACTTGGACCAGGTACTAGTTTAATATCTGGGTTAGAAGATGATTGGGGGCTCACAAGAGTGCTCCCCCTTCTTGGCAGTTACTTTCTCCCAGCCCTCAGTGTTCAACTGGGCCCTGCAAGTCTTATCCTTACATACAAAGTGCTTGATCTTGGTAGTGCGCTTTTGATTAATACAGTTAAAGATGTAATTGTCAGCAACATAGCCAGGGTTGCCCTTTACTGAAATAATAGGGAAATAACAGGGGAAGATCTTGGGGACTTTAAACTCTCTGTCCACATTGCAGATATTGTGGATGGCTAGTGGATCCCAAGCCACAAGACCAGAAGCTTTGAACTTCTTGGAATATTCCTCAGGCTCATCCTTGGGGTCAGATGAGGGAGGGGGAAGAGCCATCAGGGGGAGGAGGGGAAGGGTTCTTTGAGGTCTTCTTGGATGCCTCCTTTTTCTTACCAGAAGAAGAGGTGGGCTCCTTGGCAGCCTTTGACTTCCTGGTATGTTGCTCCTTGGTTGGCTTGGAGCCGGCCTCTGAGTGGTAAAAGGAGTGGTTGGTAAGATCACCATCAGATTTATTGGGGGGATTTTGGGGGGAAGGTGAAGGGGATGTGGAAGATGAGGGTGGAGTGGGAGGATATGGGGTAGGATACTTTGCCTTTGCAGGCTTCTTGGCACGCTTGGGAGTGGAGGCAGTTTTTTTGGAGCCCTTGGAGGCTTGGCACTTGGGCTGTTGGCTGTTCTTGTTTGATCTTGTCTAAAGAAAAGCTTAGTTTTGTAAAGAAAACAGTGTGAAAGATATGAAACACAGAGGTAAAGAAAAGTAAAAATTTAAATAAAAAGTATGCAAATAAAGCTTTTTTATCAAGAAAAAAACATAACAAAGTAAATAAAAGAAAAATAGAAACTCAAAGTATAGATATAAAGGTTAACACATAGAAAATAAGTGAATTTATGATGAAGCATCAAAGATGTTAGGTTCAGCATAGCATCTTAGTGCTAAATCAATGTAAAAGTATAATTAAAAATCAAAAAATATATAAAAATTATATGAAGAGTAAAAGGAAAAGTAGTAGATTATAATTGCAAAAAAAATATTATGTGGATTTTTTATTAGGAGTTGAAAATTCAAAACATAGTAATTTGTCAAGTTTGGCACTGTTGATCAGCTGGGAAAAGCTGAATTTTCACTGTCAAGTATGCCAGAGTCAAGAAGAAAAATCAAATTTACTATGTTTTTTACATATAAAACTTGCTTAAATTTAAAACGGGTTCAAAAGTTAACCCAAAAGCAAGGCAGTTTCATATGCTCAAAAATAAGAAAATACAACATAAGTTAAAAAAGACAAATGAGTAGGAAGGTGTTTATTGGTGTTTAATTTGTGCTGTGAGGAGCTGGGAGTGACTTATTTACCATAGTATTGGTTAAAACGTTAAGAAGCTCTCTGTACTAATCACCAAGTTAAAGTGTTGAGTGGATGAGTTTCAAGTGGCGCTTATAGTGTGTCACATATTAATTTAGCCTTAATTCCAAGCCTTTGATTTGTTAAATCCAAAACCAATTGGGTGGCAAGTGGGTAGAGTCAAACAAAAAAGATATCAAGTTTCTATTTTTTATAAATTACATATGAAATCTCTTAATAAATTGGGCTTAATTTATGTGGCACCACTTAATCCACAAACTCAGGAATGACATAATGTAAAACAAGTGGTATATTTGATTAATGTCTATACCACTAAACCCAGTATAGTGGTGCTTGGGAGCCTAATTGACAACTATGGACACTAATAATAAAAATATAATAGTAAATAACAAATTTTACATAAGAGCATATGTATTTTATTAATAAAATTAGGATTTGGCTTAAAAAGTGTCAAACTGGTCACATTTTGGTTTAGAGTGTCAAACACAAGTCTTTTATATCTATTAGTAAATTTACTTATAAATTGACCCTTAAATTGGTATTTTAGATAACCAAATTATTAAACAGAGTTAATTTTGAGTAAATTTAACCTTGGTTTTTGGTTTCAAATCCCTTAATTACCAGTATAAATTAGCTTAAAATCAGTTAAGCCAAAAATACTAATATGTTCACATAGGCGGCACTTGGCTCCCTGGTACTTGACAAAGTGTCAATTACCAGGGAGTAAACTCACCACAGTTGCCAGAAAATCAATCAATTGGATTTATAAGAGGGTGGCTTGATCCTTATAATGAATCAATTGCCAAATTGAGCTGTCTATCAAGGAGAGATTTTCACTGGTTCTTGTTGCCTTGTTGGGAATTCAAGTTGGCTTCTACATTTGGCTCCAAGTAGTGGTAAAGTCCATTTGAGCAAAACAGGGTCTCTTGTGCAGAACTTTTCCAGGGCTCAATACCACTGTTTTGATACTATTACAACCAAAATAGTTATATGGTTGCAACCAAGTTTCCCAAATTGCCTGCCAACGTATCTTACAAAACACAGGGGGCGCTCAATGAGCCGCCCCTTGACGTATCTAGCAACATGGACCAATCTGATGGCAGCATCAAATTGTGGGCACTTTCTCCTAATTAGGCGCGCTACCAATTTGACCTGCTGATCTCCGCACAAGTTATTCCTTGGCTCAAATCCTTACATGGAAAAAGTCACCATTCCATCCCCTTGTGGCCATGTGGCTTTCCCCATATGGTATATTAATTACAATATTCCACAATAAATTATACCTTATTCTTATTACTATGTCCTTTTTATTGGACTGTTGTCTTCCCCAATTCCAAATACTTAATCATCATTGGTTCAGTTGCAACAGTGGTAGCAGCAGTAGGTTCACAACCTACCTAAAGAAAAAAATTTCCCCTAAGAAAGGACAGAGTACGGGCTGTATGGCTACTCCCCATCAAGAGACTTTCCTGCCAATCCCCAAGGGGGACATCTCCAATGGGTATGTTATCTATCAAGACCAGTTAGTTCTTACAAGTGTTTACAATTGACTCTGTCTTGGACAGTATGACGCAGTGTCACCCTGACTCAGTTGGACCTTTCACAGTGCATACTCAACCTTCAACTGGAATCCTTTGTGGGTGGGGTCAAAGGAGCCAAAATTGTCAGCTGGCTTCACTCCACTGAGACCTGCCTTTGTATCTGCCAAGCTCCTGAGCCCATGTGGGTTGCTACTGCGTCAGGGCGCCTCATGGGGCCTGCCGCAATATGGTTTACCAATTGGCCAGTCAGTAAATTGAAGTCACCTGGCCAGCATTCAGGGACACTGCAAGATCCCGCTACAGAAAAACCTTCTCTCTTATTGTAGTGGAGACTCCCCTTCTAGCAATTAAACAGACTGGATCTGTCCCCAAATACCTTGCTGCTGCCCCCAAAGCTGTGACTGACAGAAATGCTATGCTTCTGACCCTAATATTAAATGAGCTAAAGCTCCATATTTATAAATGGGTCCCTGTAGGTTGCTGTACCTCCATCAATGACTGTTACAAAGCTATTGTGGAGGCCAACAACCAGGCTTCAATGGGATTCTGCCATACAAATGATGCTCCACCTCAACCTTGTGCAACACCTGGTAGCGCCCACAACCAAGTAGGCCACCACCAGCCCTGCCAGCAGAATAATGGGGTTAAGCGCCCCTGCAAGGGTGAGCTTCAGTTAGCTCAAATTGAGGACCCAGGAAAAGCCTGGGGGTTGTAGATACAAGAGGTCCTACAACCCCAGCTGACCCGCACTCTCTATTCCTCCTTGCCAAAAATCCATGCAACTACAACCTTCATGATGTTGAGGACCTTGGCGTCTTCCAAGTCCATAGCAACAACCCCATACTCCAAGCAAGCTACTCTTCAAACAAAGTAACTTGCTTGGACTATCCCTTCTGTTTCTGTGGGAACACCCACAAATTGTTGGTGGACCCCGGGGCCAACCACACCATGGTGGACCAGGTGTTTGCTGATGCACAGCAGCTAGACTGTGTACCCAGCAGATTCAAGACAGTACAAGTAGCTGACTCACACAGAGTAGCAATTACACATGAGACGGTACTCTTCTCTGTGAGAATGGGGAACGTCTAGGTTAAGCTCTCTGGACCAATTATGGCAGGTCTCAGCCATGATGTAATTTCTGGCCTTGACTGACTTTTTCACAACAGTCCCTACATTGACTGGGATACATCTGTTATCACCCTCAATAGAAATGGGGTAGGCTTTCAGATCTATTCTGTTGAAAAGAGCAAGCTTCTTCACAACACTGTATTTGACAGGATAACCAAAACAGGCTTATACAATTTCAAGGGGGGAAACTAGACTTTGCTCAATTCTCAGTCAAAATTATCTGCGCTGAACCACCTTCAGCCCCTCCCTTGACCACTGTACCTTCACCAGCGCTTGCCATCCTCCTTGAGGAGTATAAGGACGTGTTCAGTGAAACACTTAAACAACTGTCTCCTCCCCAGGAGATCCAGCACACTGTACAACTCCAAGGGTTGTTAAATAAAGCACATCTCTTATACTGTCTCACACCAAAAGAAGATGAGATCCTTTGCCAGCACCTTGTAGACGCGCTTGACAAGGGCTTCATTTGCCCCTTGCTCTCTCCATATGGGGCGGCTGTCTTCTTTATAGCCAAGAAGAATGGGTCCCTTTGCCTGGTCACAGACTACTGCGCCCTAAACAAGGTGACAGTTAAGAATAAGTACCCCCTGCTGTTGATTAACAACCTGTTTGACACACTTGCAGGTGCAAAGGTCTTTAGCAAGATTGATTTCACTGCAGGGTACAACCAGGTTTGCATTGCACCAGGGGATGAAGCAAAAACAGCTTTCTGCACACACTATGGGTTGTTTGAGTGTCAGATAATGAACTTCAGAATGACCAATGCTCCTTTCACCTTTTCTATGTTGATGAACAAAGCATTTGAGGAACTGATTTGGAAATGTGTGGTGGTGTACCTTGACAACATTATTGTTTTCAGTCAAGATCAAACCACGCACCTCCAACACCTCCATGCTGTCCTTGACACCCTCTGGAAAAACCAGCTAAAGGCTAAACCCTCCAAATGCAAGTTCCTTAAGTTAGAGCTGCTGTTTCTTGGGCACACTATCTCTGTTCAAGGGATAAAGCCTGACCCTGCCAAGATCAAGGCAATCACCAGTATGCCACCACCCACTGATGTTAGTCAAGTGCATACTTTCTTAGGTATGGTTGCCTACATGCGCAAGTTCATTCCCAATTGTGGAAAGCTCATTGCACCTCTCACCTAGCTCCTAAACACTAAGCAGTGCTTCCATTGGACCCCCATCAGAGACCAAGCCTTTGAAACGTTGAAGCAAAGACTTACAACTGTGCCTGTATTACAGTTTCCCAATTGAAACCGCCAGTACAAACTCAAGACTGACGCCTCTAACAGAGCCATAGGGAGTGTGCTACGGGTAGAAACTGATAAAGGTGTCTTCCTCCCTGTGGTGTATGAGTCCAGGAAGCTTACTGACTCAGAACAATGTTACCTAATACATGATAAAGAATTGGCCAAAATTGTGCACTTTGTTGATAAATGGTGCTGTTACCTGGAAGGGGTGACCTTTACACCCTGCATCCTGACAGACCATAAGTCACTTCAGTACTTCAACACAAGTCCCACTTGGCATGCCGCCAAGCAGGCTGGGTCAAGCGCCTATCTCCCTACCAGTTGTGCATCAAGTACAAGCCTAGAAAGAAACTCATCACAGCTGCCGCCCTCTCCCGTCTCTATGTAACATCCATCACCAGGGACAATGGTTTAGACCCAGACTGGCCAATGCTTTACCTCTGTCCTGAGGCAACTTGTTATGAAGGCCTTAACTCAGTAACCATCTCCAAGCTGAAGGACAATGAAAGTCAGTTCACCACCAATGCTAGCAATGTCTGCCGCCGGGAAGAAACAGGTGAGAAGACGCCTTACATTCCCACCACACAGCAAGGCAACACAATACTGCACTACCACCATACCTTGGGTCACATCAGAAGACAAAACCTCTTTGAGATCATGAAACAAAAGGTTTGGTAGCCGCGTATGCTCCAGGATGTCCTGGGTCTTCTCAAAACATGTGTGCTGTGTGAAAAGAATATGTCCAAACCTGCACCTACCAAATCTGTCCTACTCATCAAGGCCATGGAACCCTTTGAGCAGTGAGCCCTTGATGTGGTTGGGCCCCTCCCCAAAGACAGACTGGGAAAGAAGTACATAATAACCACCATCAACTACTTCACTTGCTAGTCAGTGGCATGGACAACAACTAACCACACCGCCGCCACCATCACCTGCTTCATTGGCAAGGAAATTGTGGCTTGCTTTGGGAGGCCCAAGCATCTCATCACAGATGGTGGTCCCAAACTTGTTGGCCAGGTCATGAAGGTGTACTGTGCCAAGAATGCCCTCTAACAGGTAGTCACCACTCCCTACCATCTGCAAGCTAATAGGCGTGTGGAGCAATTAAACGGCTCATTGGTGCAACTGATTGCCAAGCTCCTGCAGGAACACCCCAATACCGCGTGGACTGAACACTTGCCTACTGCTCTACTTATCCTACAGGCAAGAATTAATCAAGGCACCGGGTTCAGTTTTAGCGCCTTGGCCTTTGGGACACCTGAAAGGAGTGGAACAGGGGAAGCTACAGTCTACAGTTCCAGGAAAGCCCCCATGTTGACAACTCTGTCCCTAAACCAATGGCGTGCCAAAGCCCGGGAAGTTGAGCACAAACAAATTGAAGGAGGGACAAAGCATCTTGAAGCCATATACACTGTAGGTGACTGTAAGAGAGGGGGCTAGACTAACAAAGTCTGGCTCCCATCCTGGTGGGACCAACCACCAGGATGCCATCTAGTGCAATACTGGGGTAGTTGCTCAAGAGGGCCTCCCAAAGGAGACCGGATGTGAAAGGGGAGGGAAATATGCATCCAAGGCCATGACCAAGGCCCCAGAAAGCAACCACAGAGAGAAATCCCAGGTGAGAGGAACCTCTGGATCTAACACAGGGATTTGGTGAAAGGGAAGTAGGAAGGAAGCTGAGACTGCTGCGGGAGAAGGATTGTCCAAGTTAGAAAAAGGAGTTTCAGCAATACTGGATTCTAAGGGGGGCAACAATTTCTTAAGATAAAAGGACAACCAAGGAAACAAACCATAGGATGCTAAGTTGATGGAACTCTGGGTGAGATGTCCAATTACATTAACAAGAAGACCAGGAGCAAACCCAGGAGATTGAGGAATTAAGGACAGTTTGCTCCAAAAGATAGGGTTAGGAAACCAGAACAATAGGGAAATAGGCACCAATATCCACATAGCCACCTTGTACCAAGGAGACAACATGATATCAGCGGGGTGCTTTTCTACTAAAACTTCCGGGCAGACAGACCAAGTGCACAGGGTAATAACAAGGAATGGGCTAATTTAGATCTCCTTGGAATAATTCCCAACAAAAAACTATGGGCAGGCAGACAGTTGGGCAAGCGGGCCAGGAAAAAGCAGGAGGCGGGGATAGCAGCGGAAGCTGAGACAATTACCTTTATTATTAAACAAACTTCAAAAATACAAAAGATTTGCAAAGTCAGGAGTTTATTCAACAATTGGAATTGGTAAGCAAGGGACCTGACAGTCCATGCTTCCATTTTATGCAGAGGGGGTGATAGGACTGGGGGGTTGAAAGGGGCTATCAGAGTGCAATCTAAAGGAGAGCCCATTAAAGGCCACTGGCCAATCTTCCCCTGGTCTGTGACCAAGAAAAATAGGGGCAGTGGCCCTGGATGTAGGACTCAGTCCCCCAATTGGCTAGGAGCCTTCCAAGTACTCAGGGTGTGCATTTCTCCTAATGCCTTCCTCTGGTGTCTCCACCAGAGGGCTCTGGAACCCAATTATTTTGGGCTGAGAGACTTCCAGGCCAGAGGAATTGGTTACCTGGGGCACCACCAATTGCGGTATTTGATACCCAATTTCCCTGGGCTGCAGGTCAAGCCTTCCAGGCTTCATGCAACCCGCATTTTTCTGTTGATCTACTAGTTGTCTTAGGACCAGCCAACACCAGGACAGCAAGCAATCTAGCTGAATTAATGTCTCCTCCACAGTTGGAGGGGACTCCAAAGGAAAGATGGAAACTTCGGCCAGGAAGGCCAACACAAAGTGTTCATCCACTGTGTGGGCCAAGTTCTCCAGGTTTTAGAGGGGTTTTGCCTGCACACAGGGCACCTTTTTGATGGTCTGGGAAATACATCCTGATCCAGGGTCAAAGGTGGGCCACAGAACTTTACAGTGACCCCATCTATACCCTCAACCTCAATTTGGCTAAGCTGGAGCCCAATCACCTAGGACCCTTCAAGATAGCTACAGTCTATGACAATCACACTTATCAACTTGAAGATGCCCAAGGAAACACCAAGATGCTTCACTATGATTGCTTGTGCCCCTGCCCGCCATTCTCACTCAAAGGTTGTTCATGTGGACCTTCCCAATCTTCTGCAGACTCTGATCCTGGTGCCTGACACCAAGCAGGGGGCAAGGGGGTGTTGCAACCAAGTTTCCTGGCTCACCTGCCAATTTATCTTACAATACACAGGGGGAGCTCAATCAGTTGCCCCATAATGTATCTAACAACATGGATCAATCTGAAGCCAATATTGAATGGCAGGCACTTTCTCCTAATTAGGTGTGCTACCAATTTGACCTGCTGATCCCTGCACAAGTTATTCCTAGGCTCCAAACCTTACATGGAACTTCCCACCATGCCACCCCCTTGTGGCCATGTGGCTTTCCCCATATGGTATATTAATCACAATATTCCACAAAAAATTATACCTTATTCTTATTACTCTGTCCTTTCTATTGGACTGTTGTCTTCCCCAATTCAAAATACTGAATCCTCATTGGTTCAGTTGCAACAATAGTTTGGTACTTGGGGTTTGATAAAAGACATTGATCTAAGAGAAGAGAGAAAAAGATAAAAATAAGATAATATGTTGGTTCATTTATCAGTGTTATATGTGACATTGATCAATTGTGGAGATTTATGGTAATCAATAAAATGCTTAAGCTTTTTTTATAAATTACCTTCTTTTTTTTAATAAAAGTGTTGATTTTAAATATGCTTGTGGTACAAGAGTGATAATGTTGGTAGGCTGTTGAGTTAAGTAATGATTATCTCTATTTTTATTAGATATGTTATCAAGTGTATTAAACAACTTTGTTGCAACACCAGGATAATTGAGCTTGTCATTTATAGCTTTACTATGTTGGTTAACTAAGAGATTAACTTCAAAAAGCTTTTTTGAATACTCTAATAAACTTTATATTTTCAAACAGAATTGTTTACCGCTATTTTCTTAAAAATAAAATATTAATAGTTAAGCAAAAGTTAGATCATAATAAAAGATGTTTTAATGGGATCATCTAAGGTTCATCTTTTAAAAGTGGTGAGCGAGTAAGCTTAATTTTTACTGCCTTTTATTTTTATCAATATGTAATAAATTTCTTTTTTAATAAGTACCTACTTTGGCTAAAAAAAGTTGACTGGCGAATAATCATGAATAAAAAATTAAAAAATAAATTTTTTGTCAAAAAAATCAGATAGTAAGAGTAGGAAAAAAGATATATAAATTGTATATATTAATCATATCTTTCCATAGAATATAATGCAGGGTATATAAAAAATGTTATAATGCGATACATTTTTATTGAAATATTTAAACCGAGCAATAATTAAAGACAATTTCACGCTTATAAGTCTTTTAAAGGCCAGGTTTGTAAAGGAATAAAAACAAGTTTCTATACTGGAGGATACCAAGTTTTCCTGGTGTAGTTGGTTATCACATCTGTCTAACACACAGAAGGTCACCAGTTCGAATCTGGTGGAAGACATTTTTAGTTTTTCAAGCTTGCATGTTTAAAAAGAGTTAATGGTTTTTGTACTTTGTAGATAGTTTTTATATTTCTTTTTGAATTTCTATTTATCATAATTAATTACACAATATTTAAGTAATTTTGAGTTGTCAGGCACAATGACAAGGCGTCTTTTTTAAACCCTGATTTATCATTGAGTAACTTTTGTCAGTACAAAATTATAGATTTGATGCTACATTATGTTATATAATCTAAATAATAAAATTAGGTAGCAAAGATTTTAAAAGTGCATTATTAAAAAACACTCAAAATCAAAATGTTATTCAAAGACAATGAGAAAAAATAGTTTTTATATAACTCACCTCTGATTATTTAAAAATATTAAATTAATAAACAATTAAAAAGTGCATAAAAATAAAATAAAATTCACTAAACAAACAAATATAGTTTCTTTTAATAATCTATAGTCATTTAATCTAACCAGAAGCTCAAAATTATAGTATTTTCTCTTACAAGAACAAAAAACTAAACGGTCTCTTAATATATGATGTACAAGGTATTCAATCCATCTTTATTCAGCTCATATTATTTGAGAGGTGATGAACACTATTTTTAGTACTCTAAATTCAGAACCTGAATGTAAAAATGCGGGATTGTCAAATCCTTGGTCCAAATTTTGAATCACTTTTGTGGGATGGCCTTTTTTAATTAAATTGATTTTTGTGAGTATTTATTTGAATATTTAAAAATGCGGGAACTCATAGACACTTTGCAAAATTCAAGTTGAGCTGCATATTTCCTATGGACAAAATGAATTAACTGGAATCAGATTTGAAGTGTTCAAATCCATCAACCATTTTCATTAAGTTTACTATGTTTTTTGAAATTGCGGGAACTGGAATCCAAATTGAATGTACAGTAAGCACACTAGGAAACACCAACCCAAATCCAGAAGCTCCACCACAACTACAATCAAATGAAAAATTCAATCTCAATAACCATAATTAGACATAAAAAGTTATTAAACTTTAAAATCAACCTTAGTGCCATCAGAGGCACAGGAAGTCACAGTTGATTATTAATTACCATTAGGCTAGATCAAGAATAGTTTAGGCTGTAGCTGAAGTGCTATGTATGTCTTGTAAAGGCCAGTAGCAGTACATTTGTCAAGGACAGCCAATAAGGATAGATGTAGCAAGAAAAAAATAAACCTATTGCAAAGGTATCTACTGAAAACTGTCTAAAAGGACTAGAACAGGGGCTGTTGCATTATGTATTGATACAGGCGCCTGAAAGGAAGTCAAAAAGTTCTTAGTTACACCTGGATAGATTGTAGCCTCTGGCTAGATTGTACTCCAGTCTCAATAAACGTAATTATCTTCAAAGTTCTATTCTACTGTAATCTGTAGTGCTCTTTGAATAAGAAAGGTATAGTACATTGACAAGGATAACATCTATCTGTATCTTTGAATATACCATCAATAACCACAATTGCTTAACAAAGAGTGTTTTTTTACATAATAGATTTGGAAATATTTGCTTATATCTCCTCATTCTTATTAATTAGGGTATTTTTATTCAATTTTTGAACTCTCTTGGGTCATTTTAGTATAATAATTAGTTCTCATTTATTTTGTATATTAAAAATCTGCAGGGTAAAGTTTGTTATTAATTAAAAAAGTGTTGACATCCAGGAGATAACATTATTAAAAACTGACTTTGCACTTTACTGAAGTGTCAACATGATCACTGTAAACATGACTACTGTTTATGTGGCCACTGTTTTCAAAAACACAGGTGAGCAGGTGTCTTTTCCCTGGGGCTGGTGAGCCACAAGGAAGCTGGATAGGGGTTCAGTTCTTGATTTTGGTTTAGGATGAGAAGTGAAATGCCACTTGTGAAAGCATTGGCAACTTCCTTAGATATCTTTAAAATTATGAGGTTGATACTACCTGTTCTGCCATTCTGGGTGGCCTGGGTTTTCTCTTGTGTCTTTGTGGCTCAGGTTTCATTCAATACCTCTGTGCTACTCCTCCTTCTGTCTTCTGGACTATGGTCCCTCTGTTCTTTGTCTCACAAGGGCAATCACGTCCTTGGAGTACTCCTTTGGATCTGTTGCTCTGTAGTTATGATACATGAATTTTGGTATAAAATAAAAATAAAATAAAATTACTTTGACTGTATAATTTATTTAATGTAATTTTTATTTGTCTATATATAGCATCAAAAAGCTTATAGTCACTACCATATATTCTACATTAGGGTTTAGAATTTATTTATTAATTATTTTTGCTTATAAATGTGAACTTTTAGTTGTATATATTAGCATATGATTTATTTTATGATTTCCACCCAGAAATAGATACTCATAGTATTATATTTTTAATTTTATCTATAACTTGTATATCTTAATTAGAATGTACTGGTAAAAGTGCAAGAACTTTACTGTTTTTTATATTTGATTTTTTATTGTCTTTTCAGTTACTATAGGGGGTTGTTGTTGAATCATAATTTCCACTTCAGTGACTGAGTTCAATTTGTTCTCAAAAATAATAGTAAACATATTATCTTTGTTTTGTGACTGAAATCAGTTTTTTAGTGATTGAGAAAGTTGTTTCTAAACATTTTTTCTCGGTTTGTATCATTTATTGTGTGTATAGACACTTTGCCAATCACCACATATTTTCTGGGAACAAGCCCATGTTTCTATCTAAAAGTCAGCATTTGTTCTGAACTAAAAAATGTTTGTTCATCATAACAGGTTGTAAAGTTACT